>OY992882.1:13906632-14039132 GCA_963921405.1 Cepaea hortensis
GACAGTGGGCTGCTCTGGACTGAAAGGAAGGCGTTGTAGAAAATTTCATCTCAATCGGATGGGCCGTTCGCGAACGCATAAAGGACAGACGGACATACGGACATACGGACAGACAGACAGACGGAGATCCTTTTTTATATATAAGATTACCATGAGTTTAATTTCTTAATCGTCTGGGGAAAAAAATAATAAAATAATGAATGGCTGTTTTGCATTTCCACACCACATTTACTTGTCAAAAAAAAAAAAATAATATGTCGAGATGATTTTAGTGTTCAACTGCAGTGGAATGTATGATGTGAATGACTGTGAGGATATGAATGATATACATGAACCAATGACAGCAGAGACAGAACCTGAACCCTCATTAGATGAAACTGCATGGGCAATAAAGAACCTGAAGAATAGTAAATCATCAGGATGTGATGAGATACCAGCTGAACTAATTAAAGCGGGAGGAGAAGAAAGCATACAAATCGATCACGCATTAGCATGTAAAAAGATATGGCCAAAAGATTGAAAGAGAACTATCTTCATTCCAATACCAAAAAAAAAAAAAAAAAAAAAATTGGGCAACCTGAAATTATGCACCAACTATAGAACTGTTGCCCTGATCAGTCATGCAAGTAAAATTCTACTAGTTGAGTTGAGTTGAGTCAAGAACCGACATCACTGCACTCAGGACATTCCCATACGTGCTCAGTCCCCTCGTTCAACAGCCAGCAAAGAGTCATACTACTAATCGTTCCCACCGCTATCTGATTAAAGGTTCTCCTGGTCTTCCCTTTCAGTTTTGAGATTCTTCCAGAACCCCTGCCGATCCCCGCAATCTCATTCTGTCCACATATGGGTTCTCAATCTGTTCCTCCGCCTTCTCCACCTGGTCCCACAAGCGCACGACTACCTCCCCCTTGTCCATAGGCAAGATACCATCAAGAAGTGCATTCCCTGCTAGCCTATCAGCCTGTTCATTCCTCCGTACACCCGCATGGCCAGGGCAAAATATCCATACAATTCTCACAATCTGTGACCTCTGAAGCGACGAGAGTCATTCCACACGAAACATTCCTTTCTCCACCTTGCTAAGCACATTCTTTGAATCCGTAATGAACACAACGTGTGTTGCAGTAGTCTCCTCTAGCCACCGGAATGCCGGTGTTACTGCCTCCACCTCCATTCTAATGCTGGAGGTCGTAGTCTCATATGCCAGGCTCTCCTTTTTCAAGACTCACCCATTAGCCTTCGCAATAAAGCCCCAGTCTGTTTCTCACCACTGACCCATCGGTGTAGATGACTATGGCACCTTGATGTGTGTTGCTCTGGATCAGCTGTTGCACTTCAAACTTCGTGCGGCCCGCTGCCCATTCTCTGCACTCACGACCCAGTGTTATTATTACATTGTGCCAGTCCGTCATGTCTTCCGGAACTTCAATCCACTCTCTTTCACGATTGATGGTCTCTAGATCACACACCTGACTTATAGAAAGTTCTGCCCGTGCCATCCAGGACCTTCCTCGTCTTAGTCTATGACCCTTTACAATATCCATTGCTGCATGCAGCGGGTGATCCCTGTCTGCGGCAACTCTCAGGTACCATTTGGCCTGAACGACCCTATGCCTATCCGTCATTGTAGGTAGCGCCAGGATATGCCTCATGCAGATAATTGGTGTGTTCTTTATGCACCCCAGTATTAACCGCATGGCAGCATTCTGTATGCGCTCCAACCTTTCAAGCTTGCTTTTTGATACTGTCAGCAGCCCCAAACCATACTCAATTACAGAAATTATTAACTGCTGAAAGAGCCTGTACGGCATCCTCTGATCTACCCCGGTTGCTGCCATAGCCCTCAATGCATTACGTCCCCTACCAGCCTTCACCACCAAATCTTCCACATGATCCTTAAAAGACAAACACCTGGCAAAGGTGATACCCAAGTACTTCAATTTACTCTCTCGACTAAGAGGACATCCATTCAATATAAAACCTGGAACGTCTGCCTTGACGATCCGGTTATCCAGGGAGTACCACACAACCGATGCCTTGTCTGGGTTTAAAATGGCCCCTGCGTCCTTGCATCACTCCGCCACCCTGTCTACCGCCACCTGTAAGTCTTTCGCCAAACTGGCCCTGTCTCTGCCCTGTCTGTACACCAGCACATCAAATGTCAAGATTCTACCCATACCAGGTGTCTCAATAGCTGCGATTTTGCTTGTGTAGACATTAAAGAGCACCGGGGACAAGGTAGATCCCTGCGGCAACCCAGGTGTAACAGTACAGGGGTCAGAAGTCCAGGAACCCATGCGCAGTGCAACCTTACGCTCATAAAGGACTGCATCAACCCATCTAACAAGGCAAGGGCAGACCTCCATGTCCAACAGTGTGTGTATTAACCGATCATACATAACCCTGTTATGCGCATCCTCCAGGTCAAGAGCTACCGCCACTGTCTCCTGTTTATCCTGGAAGCCCTCGTAGACATCAAATGCAAAAGTTGCAGTATTGGCCCAGGTGTCCTTTCCAGGCCGGTAGCTCCCGAGTCCTTGGGGAATTCTACTCAAAATTAGCCTTAATTCACCCCTTGTGGGACCAGGTGAAGAAGGCGGAAGAACAGATTGAGAACCCATATGTGGAAAGAATGAGATTGCTGGGGATCGGCAGGGGTTCTGGAAGAATCTCAAAACTGAGAGGGAAGACCAGGAGAACTTTTAATCAGATAGCGGTGGGAACGATTAGCAGAATGACTCTTCGCTGGCTGTTGAACGAGGGGACTGAGCACCCATGGGAATGTCCTGAGTGCAGTGATGTCGGTTCTTAACTCAACTCAATTCACCCCAAACAAACGTCACCAGCTATATTTAGCACTGACGGTGATCTCCTCTGTGTTCGGGTACAATGCGTGTCAGTGCGTTTCAATTGCCCCATAGTGTTTCTTTGGCTTTGGCAACCGTTTCTGTGTGAGTGTGTGTGTGTGTCTGTCTCATCATGAGTTTTCTGGAACTGGCAGCAGCAGCTGTCCACGACAAGCAGAGTAGCGTCCCTGATAAATGTTCACAAGTCCTTAATTCCGGCCTTTCTTTAAACTTTAAGTTTAAAGTTCACGCTACGACATTTTACGGGAAAATCATTAGGACAAAAGAATAAGAAAGAAACAAGAAGAATGTACACTTTTTTGGTTGCATATCCCTTACAGGACGTTGCAGTCAACACCAGCATTTTTTCAGCTGCTGTTGATGTACTAGGCAAGTTTACGTTCAGTAGTTTGCCATTGCTTTCTGAACAACCGGCTCACATACCCCTGTAAGTTACCAGCGCTGCGCGAACCGCTGCCGATTTTCGCAGCTGCTGTTTTCCGCACGTGGATATACGGGGTTATGACCAATGTCGTTAAACCCTTGGCCAGGGAGACATTTATTCAAAACCATGTGATGTTCTGTGTATATTTTTAAATCTTTATGCAGCACTGGTATCTACTATTACGTTCTCTGGTGCCGAATCTTGGGTTCCATCCAACTTAAACAACGAGTCGTCATCATCATGTGCACAGCTATTTGGAAGCTTTCACGAAGTCAATATAAAAAGCTAACATGAATACGTGTGTACACATTATTAACCAGCAGCTGAAGAAACAAGAAGGAAATGAAAAATAAGTTAAGAAATATATTCCGTCTACTTTCCTGTCAATTTACACATTATTTACCCCATGCCTCTGTAAATTCTCTGTCTTGACTAATATTACACATTGCGCCCCTCTCGGGAGTCTCCATGGTGAAGTGATCAAGCCGTCTGACTCGGGCTCCGAAGGTTGTATGTTCGATTCCGGGCCGCGTCATTCATTTCACGAGTGCATTTTTTTTCGGAGACTCCCGAGGGTCGTCGCTGGAGCTAAGGAGTTCGTGCTTTGTGCGACGATTTCCACGCTGCGGAAAGAGACCGAGCCATATGGGATAAACCCGGTGCAATGAAGTCGACCCTGTCGACTTTTAAGCGACTTTTTTATCATCATCATCATCATCATCATCATCATCATAATCAACATCATCATCATCATCATCATCATCACGTGCCTTACCAAATGGCATAGGCATTCATGAATCGCCACAGAGTCCCTGAAGTTCTAGATCAATTCTGTTGATGATAATCTTTTATGCCACAGTCTTAGTCTATTAAGCATAACTTCTCTCAACCTGCTGTACCAAATGGTTCACCGCCAGACGGCACCAAATATATCACCACCATAAGGTGCCAAATGATTCACCGCCATATACGAGAACAGATTCTATATAACAACTCAGTACTTTCGTTCTGAAATGTAATGAAAATGACTTTAAAAAAAATTATGTCCAAGTGAGGTTAAGTCTCAAAGACAGCTTATCATAAACCTCAGAAAGAGACAGTCTTCATTTTTTGGCCACATTATAAAAAGACCAAAATGGACAATGTTGTGACAACAGGAAAGGTTTGTGGAAAGAGAGATAGGAAAATACAGCAAGAGAAAATTCTTGTATGTATTGTGTAGTGGCACGGAAAGGAGTCAACACATGAACAGATACTTACCGTTGGAGATCGCAAGTTGTGGAGAAGCATGATCGCCCATACCAATGAGCAAGTCACTTGGTGATGATGACTAAATCATTTTCAGTGCTTAGTTTTTGACTAGATTTCATCATTCTTGGAGCTCATGCTCTTTGTCAGCTAATAAATGGTATTGTTTGATTATCTGAAGTTGTTTGTTGCGTATCCTCCGATATTGAGTCCTGACTTTATTGTATCTCTATCTAAATATGCCAGCGAAGAGAGAAAGATGAAGGCCAAAGAGAAGATGGGCGCAGGATGTGACCGAGAAGTTTTCCAGACGGGTTTTTTTTTAATGGGAGCGAAGTTCTGCAAGGGGTATGCAACTGAATGAATGAATGAATATCTAAAAAAGAAAATAACAAAAGAAGTTAAGTCCCATATCAGAACCAGCTGCTAGGGCCATCATATTTTTGTTGGCCTGGTTACACAGAGGAATAGGCATCAAGCCTTTCAATCCCATAGCGAACGACGACTCTCGTCTGACCTCGCTTATGCTGTTTTCAGTGCAACGGTTACAATCTTTACGTCAATGCAATCGCTCAATCGGAAAATACTGTTTTAATAGTTTTTTTTAGTTTAGTTTAGTCAACGGATCAACATCACGGCACACATACGTGCTCCTTTCTACTCGTAGACTCAAGCCTGAGTCCGGGGAATCTCAGCTCACTGCACGAACTTCGTAGCACCATCGAGAATTCTGAAATACTTTGGGTAGATTCTTAACTCGAAATTCTGCACTGGCAGCGCCGTTAGGTTACTCTTTTTCGATTTCCAACTGCCAAGGAAATTTATTTACGTGCGCAACAATACACACGGACATCCGATCTCGCATTGTTTATGCTTACAAAATCCATTTGACAATGTTTTTTTCCCCCTATGTAAATGTAACATGCACATTTGATGAATGAAAGATGAGTGATTGAAAGGGCCGAATGTAAGACGGGCCTACGTGCCCAATTTGTTACCCTTTTAAAATAAAGTTCGTCGTTCGTTCGTTCGTTCACTGCCCAGAGACCAGGGGAAATTTTGTTACTAGAAATCCACGTGAAAAATCCCGGCCCTCACCGGGGCTTGAACCCGGGACCTCCAGCACTCGAGGCGAACATCATACCTCGAGACCACTCAGCCCCCGTACTGTTTTAATATTGCGCATGCACTAGGATTCAGATTTTATAAACAGATCAGGGCTCCCATATGGACCCAGCCTACAATGGGTAAAGAAATGTCTTGGGCAGTAAAGGCGGGCGGAGTGATACTGACCATATCACTCATCGAGCTCCGATTAGTCTATAAAAAATATGGATCTAGCACTGCATGCCCGATACCCTTTGAACGGGTTCATTAGTTTTTATTTGTTTATTTATTTTTTGAAAAATGTAGAAGATATGAAAGGAATCGTCATTGGAGGACGAAACATAAATAACATTAGATATGCGGATGGTACAGTATTGTTTGCAAACAATGAGCAGGATCTGCAACATTTAGTAGATGCGGTTGTTGCACACAGTGAACAACTAGGGTTAGAATTGAATTGTAAGAAGACACAGACTATGGTCGTCACTATGAAGAAGGAAATACCACAATGTAATATACAAGTAAATCATACTATTCTTAAACAAGTGAATCAGTACAATTGTCTCGGACCAGTCATAACATCTGATGGGAGATGGCTTGAAGAGATTAGAACAAGAATCGCCATGGCGACGGTAGTCTTTTGCAAGATGGAAAACATACTGACTAATAAAAGGATGTCATTTGCAACCAGGGCCGGATTAAGCCATCTTGGTGCCATAGGCACAAACCCACATGGGTGCCCCCTACTGCCCCGGGCCCCCGATCCTCCACTGACTGCTGGTATGTTCAATATTATGCAAAAAACTAACAAAGAAAAACAGTTGTGAAATGTAAACACATATGTTTGTACTATCACTATCATTCATATAAAACCTACAATAAGGCATTTCTGTATTAAAATTAATAGTTAATTAATTTTGTAATAATAATAGACAAAAATACTGTAACTTTTTTGATAGATAAGAAAGTCAGAGAGAGCACACATTTACATTTTAAAGTTCTTTTTTCTAGATTTACGTCTGGCAAAGTTTTTAAGTACATCAATCAATCAATCAATCATGTGCCATGCCGGAAAGCGTGGGCGGTCATGATTCGCCATTTCACTCGATCACCAGAGTACATCATCAAAGTTAATTTTTGCGCAACAAGTCTGCCTCAATCATCAGCAAAGATAAGGAATCAAGACTTTCTTGTTTCATTGTCGATCTACTTGGATTTTTTTATACGTTTCAACTGAGAAAAAGAGCGCTTAGTTGAACAGTTCGTAACCATTAATGTTAAAAATATACGCAAGGCGATTTCTACATTTGGAAAAGCACACTCGATGTTGTCTCTAACTATTACTTTGTAGAGTTCTGCATGACTGAACGTGTTGTTGTCAGATTTTGATGCACGAAACTTGTGGCGAATATATGAGTGGAACTGTTGTAGTTCAGTATATAAATTATTGTTCAGATCTTCAGGATAAGCATTTATTAGTCCTTCACAACACTGAGATGTTTGTGGTACATCGACCAAACAAGAAAATCGAACTGCTAGATCATTATATACCTGTCCTCGTCTTCTCATCTCTGTCTCAAGTTTGTCAACAATGGTGTAGAAAGCAGATATACGAAATTTGTCTCTGGCATTCTGAGATACCTCAGGGGCATCACCATCAATGACCACTGTCTTTCGTTTACGATTACGGGTCAACGTTGACTTATAATCCACACCTGGTGTTATTTCTTTTGCAGCTTCTTCAAATCTTTCAAATTCATTCCTAGATTCACGCAAGTGATCTGCTAGTGAAGAATACAAATCAGCACACGTTTTCAAGTTCACGTGCTCATTTTGTAGAGCTTGACTGACCCTGTGAAAATGTTGTAACACTTCTTCCCAAAAGACAAGCATGAAAGCGAATTCTAATTCTTGCATCTTCTTTGCAATGTTTTCTGCTTCTCTTCTGGTGTCCCCCTTCTGTGACTGGTCTTCTTGTAAACATTCTAACGCTTCTATAATCTGAGGATGAGACATTAGAATGGCTTCAGTTGCAACAGCATGTGCTTCCCATCTAGTATCAGAAAGGGACTTTACCAGCTTTTCATTCACAAGGCATCCTTTCAGAATCTTCCATCTTTTGGTTGAAGCTGAGAAAAAAGTATAGATCAGTTGCACTATATGGAAGAAGTTTACTGCCTCTAAACAAGAGGCAACGGCACTTCTGCCTACCAGATTTAGTGAATGGGCAGCACAGGGTATGTATATATAAATAATGTGCGATTCAATATTACATTTGCGATTTGCTTATGCCATGCAATTACGCTACCGGGACAATATACACGTTTTTCTTGAGGACTTGTGGTGCCCCCCAAATGCTTGGTGCCCTAGGCACGTGCCTTGTTTTCCTAATGGTTAATCCATCTCTGTTTGCAACGAGAAATAGAGAGTTGAGGTGCTAGATATAACCTATACTTTTGTATGGATGTGAAGCGTGGACAATGAGCAGTCAAGCTGAAAAAAAAAAAAAAAAAAAACATCTGATGGCTGTGGAAATGTGGTTTCTGAGGAAAATTCAAAGAATACCATAGACAGACAGAAAAACCAATGACCAAGTCCTTCAAGAAACAAATGTAAATCGTAAAATGATTTGAGAAATTAGACGTAGAAAGTTACTAAGACAGTCACAATTGTTTGGTCACGTTATGAGAAGAAATAAATTGGAGAACTTGATGACAACTGGCAGGATCGAGGGAAAGTGAACAGAGGAAAGGCAAAGAAGTAAATACCTGGTTGGCTTGACCACGTGGCATGGTCGAGACAAGAACAGTGAGCTTTTCCACGACTCTGGTGATCGAGCGAGATGGCGAAACATGACCGCCCACGCTTATTATCGGCATGACACATGATGGTGATGAATACACACCCAGTGTTCGTCCACTTCCTTTTATACACTTTTATGATGATACAGTATTGCCTAGTGTCTCCTCTCATTTCGACTTCTTTCATCTACTTCTATGCGTGAACATCAATACCCATAATTTTATTTCTCCCCAAGTTAAAAACACCTTCTATGGCCCCGGATTAAAACCCGACTAGTGTTTTTATAACCGGGTCCCGTTTCCTACGGACTTCCGATAATGGCGACGTCCTTCAGAAAAGCATCGTTTGGAGTGTTGTTATAATTTTAGTATAATTTGGGAAATCTCCTGAATGCTTGCTGCTGTTACTCGTTTATAAATAAAATAAAGTTGATTTAATTTGTCGATCAGAAGAAGGTAGAGAAGTTTGAAAATTGCTGTTTCATTTTGCAGGCTACTCGTTAGTCACTGGATGTAGATGTAGATATATAAGATATTTTCTGCCGCTGACACTACTGAGTAGTGACAGAAAACTAAATGAAATAAATATTTATTTTAAATATAAAGTTAAAGGAACGAGGATGGCCGTAGTAGGAGCGAGGGGATGGGGGAAATTGTGTACTTTCCACTAACTACTTACTAATAAACTAAACTTATAAGAAAAACGCCCCAGCTAGAGAATCTTCTTCTTCTGTTTAATGTTTAAAATTTAATCTGTGTAATCTACCAGTGGAGCTTAGGATAATCCCTCTACCAACTCACACCAAGCCTTTTGTAGACGTATTCATAATTTAGATTTTGCAGCTTAAGTTTCCTAATGGACGAGGCAGAACAGTCTCACACCAACCAATCCTCCACTCCATGGTTACTGAGTATAGTTTTACTATTCTTTACTTCTCTTAGTCTTATGGGGCCTGGTAACACAGAGGCAAGAGAAAAACATTACGGACCCCAGAGAAATTACCAGAAAGTGTAAATCGGGAGTTTGGGTTGCATATTGATACATATGACTGTTAGATATTGTAATGATATTTATGCCAGTCTCACTGGCCAAGGGGGTTAATGACATTGTTCATAATCTCATATATCCATGTGGGGAAAACAGCAGCTGCGAGAATTAGCAGCGGTTCGCACCGCGCTGGTAACTTACGGAAAAGGGGGGGGGGGGGGTGCGGTTATTCAGAACGCAGTGGCAAACTACTGAACGTAAAACTTGCCTCGTACATCAACAGCAGCTGAAAAGTGCTGGTGTTGACTGCAACGTCCTGAAAGGGTTATGCAACATTACAAGAAAATATATTTACAATAATGTGGAATAGATCAAGTCACCAGACTGTTGAATACAATATATGATACTGGAGATATACCTCATGAATTATGTAATTCTGTATTTATTGCAATTCCAAAGAAATCAGGAGCTTTGGAATGTTATCAACATCGAACAGTTAGTATAATTAATCACATCGCAAAGATTTTGCTAAGAATTATTATGCAAAGAGTTGGGAAGAAAATACAGCCTGAAATAGAACGTGGGTTGTAGAAGGCAAGGGTACAGTAAATGCTGTGTATATGCTGAGAACATTAATTGAACATTGTTTAGAAGTAAACAAAGATCTACATCTTTGCATTATTGACTACACAAAGGCTTTCGATAAAGTAAGACATGTGAACATGATAAAGATGCTTGAAGATCCTAGACTTGTAACAAATATATATTGGAAACAACAAGCTGCCATAAGAATTGATAATGAAGTAGGTCAATATCAGCCTATTAAGAGAGGTGTGAGGCAGGGATATGTAATGTCTCCAGATCTTTTTTTCCTGTACAGTGAACATATTTTCAGAAATATAGAAGATATGATAGGAATCATCATTGGGGGACGATACATCAATAACAAATATGCAGATAATACCGTCTTGTTTGCAGACAATGAGCAAGATCTGCAACATTTAGTAGATGTGGTTGTTGCACACGGTGAACAACTAGGATTATAATTAAATTGTAAGAAGACACAGATTTTAAGGAACTACCACAATGTAATGTACAAGTAAATGGGAACATTCTTAAACAAGTGAATCGGTACAATTATCTCGGAACAGTCATAACATCTGATGGGAGATGCCTTGAAGAGATTAGAACAAGAATGGGACGCAGAGGTGTTTCCAAGGCACCAGGGCCGGGATCTATACTGGCCAAGACCTGCTGACACGTCCACGTAGTAGGATTGCTGATTCTTCCGAAGCCGAAGAGTATCTGCCTGCATGGCGAGGAACCAGCAGTCTGCACACCAATAAGCCAGACATGGGGCAATGGATACTCATGCAAACCTCAGGTCCAGTATGACATCACACTGATGTTGGACAACAGGATGTATTCATCCGACATACAGGACTTCACGCTGGAGTTCACAGCCAGCGAACACAAGCAAGCAAGAACAAGAAGGTAGCCTTTTGCAAGATGAAAAACTTACTGACCAATAAAATTATGTCAATTGCAACAAGAAAAAGAGTGTTGAGATCCTATACTTTTGTATGGATGTGAAGCGTGGAAAATGAGCAGACAAGCTGAAAAACATCTGATGGCTGTGGAAATGTGATTTCTGAGGAAACTGCAAAGAATACCATAGACAGACAGAAAAAAAACCAATGAACAAGTCCTTTAAGAAACAAATGAAAATTGTGAACTGATTAGAAACATTAGACATAGACACTGAAAATTTTTTGGTCATGTTATGAGAAGAAATAAATTGGAGAACTTGTTGACAACTGGCAAGACCAAGGGGAAGAGACCAAGGCATGGTCGAGACAGGAACATTGAGCTGATCCATGACTGGTGATCGAGTGAGACGTCGAAACATGACCGCCCATGATTACCTGTATGGCACATGTTGATGGATGGGAATGATATTTAGTAAATTAAACAAACAAATAAATGACAAAATGGACAAGAGTGCTTGCTCTGAAAATTCTTGAAATTAATGTGTACCCATTTTTATGACTCTGTGTCAACCGCTATACCATACTGGTATTGAATACAGACCTGTGTCTTAGCAGGCAAGTCTTTGTCTTGGCAGACAAGTACAACAACTACTGTGCCACTATAGCTTCTGAGGAAGTATTAAACATAACACAAATGTCTGCAGAAGTTGTACACACTGCCGTCTGAGATAGAGGAAGACATAACAAGATGTGACATTAAGAGGAATGAAGAAGAGGAGGAGGTGGTTGAAGGACAAATAAGAGAAGGTAGAAGAACAAAAGAGAGGAAGAAAAAAGATGTAGAACAAAGAATAAACCCAAGGAGACAAGGAGGACGATACATTATAACTATACACAAAGGTAAAAAAAAAACTAAACATAATTCATGTGTTGGCCCCTTTTTCTCAGGAGCCAGCATATTTATTTTTGCAAATATGGGCTAAGAAAATTATTGTAAATTCAAGTGCCAAGTAGAAATTTTCAAGTGCCATGGCAACTGGGTGCCTGGATTTTTCTACCTCTGACTATACATCTAATCTCTATACAGATTATTGATGTTTTTGATTTAATGAGCGAACAGGGAAATCAAGAAAATAATAAACAGCTCATATTTTCCACAGGATACTTAACCATGAACCTGAACAGACTAATCCAAGGCCTGGGTAGTTTGAGCATAGGCCAGTCTGCGGTGACGAAGTCGATGATAACATGCGCCAGGTAAGACATTATCATCATGCTTGTCTTTGCTCCTGTGTATCTAGGGCAACACATATGTGATGGCTTCATATGAAAACCTTAATTTTATGTTTTGGTGAATATATTCTGGAAAAGGCGGAAATCACTTGGGGCTAGGTCTGGCGAGTACGGGGGATGTGGTACACACTGAAAGTGGAGGTCGTCGATGGTTTCAACCGTTGCACAAGTCGAGCATTGTCAAGCTGCAAAAGGACACCTTTACTTAGAAGTCCACGTCGTTTGGATTTCATTGCTGGTCGAAACTTCCTACTCCACTCATACATTTGTTGGACTGACAGGCATGCATCACCATACTGGACCTTCATTTGCCGATTCATTTCTATATGTTTCACCTCTTCACTGATTAAAAAAAAAGGATAACAGAATGCTGATCCTCTTTGGTGTGTGTCAGATGTGGGGTGGCCATCTTTATACTGTCCTTATAACCCACCATGCTCATCTGCACTGTTATGTCACGTGCTTAGCACTCTTGACAACCTTAACAACAATATTGACAGGTTACAAGACAATGGTGTGGTTATTGTAATTTCTATCACACTTTTAAGGTTTTCATTTGAAGCCCCCTCGTGTTTGTTGACCTTTTGTGTTCTGTTCTAGAAAGGATTGTTCTGTCAGAACTGTCACTGTTATTTACTGCCAATATTAGTACCTTGCGGTGTATACCGGGGGAGGGGGGGGGGGTCTTTTAGCCTGAGGAATTAAGGCTGCCTGGCTAGTGCAGTCGCCGCGAACTGTGCAGGTTAAGATTTTCGTTTTGCTCCAGACAGAAAAAAAAATCCCACACCTTACCGAGGATTTGAACCTGGGTCTCCTGAAGGAGATATCCAGTGTTCTAGCCACTCGGCCAGCCACTCCTCAATTGTTCAACAGGGTTTATGCCATTCTAGCTCCCCATAGACCACCTGACTGTCTGAAACACACATCCGGTTCATTCCATCCACTGATAGTCGCTCAAGACGTATTCAGCCAAACAAGGATACAGATAAGTAACCTTAATAATTTCATGTAATGTTTTTCAAGTAGTTTTGTGTTGGTTTGTGTTTGTTTGTTCTGTGCTGACGAGGACTTTAGCCGCAATGCTTATTTTGTCTCTTGTAATCGTGTTCTAGTGAAGCTCACAATCTACTACGCGTTTTATGATGATTCATTCATTAGTTCCCAATAGAACTGCTTAATTACCAGACGATACATCATACTTTTGAATAATGAAGACACAAACGATAATCTGCATAATTTATTGCCTGGCATATTTTGCTGCATCCCTTCAGGAGCATACTGCAGAAGTTACTGTACATAAAGCAAAGCAAAATAATCTGAAATATACAACACACATATTCCCACAGTAATTTAAACTGTTTACCATGGTGATTCATTCGAAACACAGCTGCAGGCAATTTGGAAGCAGACTGCCTTGCGTTGGTTTCCCATACCAAGGTATGAGTGCCGGTTGTTCAGAAAGCAATGGCAAACTACTGAATGTAAACTTGCCAAGAAATCACAGACTGCCAAAATAAAAACCGTTGGGGCTGACTGCCACATCCTATAATGGATTTGCAACTAACTTAGTTGGTAGTTGATACAGTTAAATGACCGTTGACTCTGTATGTTGGTAGTCGCTACAGCTAAATGACTGTTGACTTGATTTATGTTGGTAATTGATGCAGTTAAATGACTGTTGACTTGATTTATGTTGGTAGTTGATACAGTTAAATGACTGTTGACTCGATTTATGTTGGTAGTTGATATAGTTAAATGACTGTTGACTTGATTTATGTTGGTAGTTGATACAGTTAAATGGCTATTGACTCTGATGTGTTATGTTCGAAACTGAATAATGCTACTATGATATTATGAATCTATGAATGCTTTTACCATGTATCCATGTGCTTTGATACCGTCGGTTTTCTTTCCCTGCAGAGGCTTTCATGGAACTCTAGTGAAAAATAATAAATCCAAAGTCTCAAAATCCAGACAGCCCGTTATCAAGCATTTTCCTCGGCTCAGATTTGAAGTTGGGGTCGATCCTGAAAAATACACGATGACCCCATTGAAAACTGCCAAGACTGGTGGGAGAGGACCTGATGGTAAAAACCTGTACATAATATACTGCATGTTAAACTGAATGACGGTGGTGTAGAGGCTAGCTGTTTGCCTGCCAGCCTGAAAGCCACTGGGTTGATTTATATTGGGGTGGATTTAAATTGGTAAAATTCTCTTGGGCTCCCAGGTCGATATAGCCTTTAATCGTCATCATCATGTGCTATGCCGATAAGTGTGGGTGGTCATGTTTCATCATCTCACCCGATCACCAGAGTGGATCATCGCTATGTTCTTGTCCCGACCATGCTATGTGGCCAAGCCATCCAGATATTCACTTTTGCCTTCCCCTGGTTCTCTTCCCCTCAGTCTTGCCAGTTGTCACCAAGTTCTTCAGGTTATTTCTTCTCGTAACGTGCCTGAAAATCAACAGGTAACTAGAAAAGTCTTGGGAGGTAAAGGTGACGGGCACGTTACTGACTACAGGTCTTGATCGGTCTATACAAATATGGGGCTAGCCCCATATACCCAGTGGGGAAAATGGGCATTACAAAGGGTACTATGCTGTTAACTAGTTTACTATGTAATATACCCAGTGGGGAAAATGGGCATTACAAAGGGTACTATGCTGTTAACTAGTTTACTATGTAATATACCCAGTGGGGAAAATGGGCATTACAAAGGGTACTATGCTGTTAACTAGTTTACTATGTAATATACCCAGTGGGGAAAACGGGCCTTACAAAGGGTACTATGCTGTTAACTAGTTTACTATGTAATATACCCAGTGGGGAAAACGGGCCTTACAAAGGGTACTATGCTGTTAACTAGTTTACTATGTAATATACCCAGTGGGGAAAACGGGCATTACAAAGGGTACTATGCTGTTAACTAGTTTACTATGTAATCTACCCAGTGGGGAAAACGAGCATTACAAAGGGTACTATGCTGTTAACTAGTTTACTATGTAATCTACCCAGTGGGGAAAACGGGCATTACAAAGGGTACTATGCTGTTAACTAGTTTACTATGTAATATACCCAGTGGGGAAAACGGGCATTACAAAGGGTACTGGGCATTACAAAGGGTACTATGCTGTTAACTAGTTTACTATGTAATATACCCAGTGGGGAAAACGGGCATTACAAAGGGTACTATGCTGTTAACTAGTTTACTATGTAATAT
Source organism: Cepaea hortensis (assembly GCA_963921405.1). NCBI lineage: Eukaryota > Metazoa > Mollusca > Gastropoda > Stylommatophora > Helicidae > Cepaea > Cepaea hortensis. Next base: position 13,922,079 of record OY992882.1, read on the forward strand.
ACCCAGTGGGGAAAACGGGCATTACAAAGGGTACTATGCTGTTAACTAGTTTACTATGTAATATACCCAGTGGGGAAAACGGGCCTTACAAAGGGTACTATGCTGTTAACTAGTTTACTATGTAATATACCCAGTGGGGAAAACGGGCATTACAAAGGGTACTATGCTGTTAACTAGTTTACTATGTAATATACCCAGTGGGGAAAACGGGCATTACAAAGGGTACTATGCTGTTAACTAGTTTACTATGTAATATACCCAGTGGGGAAAACGGGCCTTACAAAGGGTACTATGCTGTTAACTAGTTTACTATGTAATATACCCAGTGGGGAAAACGGGCCTTACAAAGGGTACTATGCTGTTAACTAGTTTACTATGTAATATACCCAGTGGGGAAAACGGGCATTACAAAGGGTACTATGCTGTTAACTAGTTTACTATGTAATATACCCAGTGGGGAAAACGGGCCTTACAAAGGGTACTATGCTGTTAACTAGTTTACTATGTAATATACCCAGTGGGGAAAACGGGCCTTACAAAGGGTACTATGCTGTTAACTAGTTTACTATGTAATCTACCCAGTGGGGAAAACGGGCATTACAAAGGGTACTATGCTGTTAACTAGTTTACTATGTAATATACCCAGTGGGGAAAACGAGCATTACAAAGGGTACTATGCTGTTAACTAGTTTACTATGTAATCTACCCAGTGGGGAAAACGGGCATTACAAAGGGTACTATGCTGTTAACTAGTTTACTATGTAATATACCCAGTGGGGAAAACGGGCCTTACAAAGGGTACTATGCTGTTAACTAGTTTACTATGTAATATACCCAGTGGGGAAAACGGGCATTACAAAGGGTACTATGCTGTTAACTAGTTTACTATGTAATATACCCAGTGGGGAAAACGGGCATTACAAAGGGTACTGGGCATTACAAAGGGTACTATGCTGTTAACTAGTTTACTATGTAATATACCCAGTGGGGAAAACGGGCATTACAAAGGGTACTATGCTGTTAACTAGTTTACTATGTAATATACCCAGTGGGGAAAACGGGCCTTACAAAGGGTACTATGCTGTTAACTAGTTTACTATGTAATCTACCCAGTGGGGAAAACGGGCATTACAAAGGGTACTATGCTGTTAACTAGTTTACTATGTAATATACCCAGTGGGGAAAACGGGCATTACAAAGGGTACTATGCTGTTAACTAGTTTACTATGTAATATACCCAGTGGGGAAAACGGGCATTACAAAGGGTACTATGCTGTTAACTAGTTTACTATGTAATATACCCAGTGGGGAAAACGGGCATTACAAAGGGTACTATGCTGTTTACTATGTAATATACCCAGTGGGGAAAACGGGCCTTACAAAGGGTACTATGCTGTTAACTAGTTTACTATGTAATATACCCAGTGGGGAAAACGGGCATTACAAAGGGTACTATGCTGTTAACTAGTTTACTATGTAATATACCCAGTGGGGAAAACGGGCCTTACAAAGGCTACTATGCTGTTAACTAGTTTACTATGTAATATACCCAGTGGGGAAAACGAGCATTACAAAGGGTACTATGCTGTTAACTAGTTTACTATGTAATATCTAATTTTACACTCACTGGTCGTTCAATTATTTCGTAACATTTAGTATTAGATTCTGGTTAGTTTTTCCTCGCTGTTGCCAGTGCATTTGAACATATTTACGTAAATTTATGGTTAGGATGTTTGTCAATCATTTGTAAGCATTTGAACACATGATTTGTTCCAGTTTATGTGAATTTGATGGGATTGTTATAGTTATGATGTGTGTTTAAAACCAACTATTTGGTAAAATGTCACTATAAAAGTTTGTAGTCGTCTGTTTAGGAAACCTGTGAATTTTAAGGCGAAATATTATCTATAATGACTTTAATGGTAATTTTAGTTTCAATAAGTGTTAAATATTTTTGAAACTTACAATTGGGATTTATTTAGGTAAATCTCAGTTGGCATAACAGGTCGATATGCCCTGGCTATGTTTGAGTAATCAGCACACAAAAAAGTAGCAATAAAAAGTCAGTTTAGCAAGATTCACTTCTAAAGTGCTAGGTGAGTTATTCTAAGCAAAGATAAGTGACATTATAATTTTCCTGTTCAGGTTTCCCCCCATCACTTTGAACTCAAGTGTAGTCCATAAATGTGCTACTACTTCTATTGCACTGCACTGATTTTTGCATGTGCATTAGCTTTCCCTATTACCAGTGTCCCTCGCCATCAGGCGAACCTACTCCAACTTCTGAGGTACGTGTAATTTACGTCCCCAAGCCAAGACGAGAAGTCAACATTTTAGTCAAACTGTCTGGTGTAGGGGTTGAACCAATTACCTCGACATTAACACATCAGAAGTTTAAGAGCGATCTTATCAATTCGGCCATGCTGGCCTCCACATTAGGACCTTGACATTTATATATGTTACTTCTTTTTTGATAGGTGATATTCTAAGAAATTTTCTATAACATTTAAATATGTTACTTCTTATTTGATAGGTGGTATTCTAAGAAATTTTCTATAACATTTAAATATGTTACTTCTTTTTTGATAGGTGATATTCTAAGAAATTTTCTATAACATTTAAATATGTTACTTCTTATTTGATAGGTGGTATTCTAAGAAATTTTCTATAACATTTAAACATGTTACTTCTTTTTTGATAGGTGATATTCTAAGAAATTTTCTAAAACATTTAAATATGTTACTTCTTGTTTGATAGGTGATATTCTAAGAAATTTTCTATAACATTTAAATATGTTACTTCTTGTTTGATTGGTGATATTCTAAGAAATTTTCTATAACATTTAAATATGTTACTTCTTGTTTGATAGGTGATATTCTAAGAAATTTTCTATAACATGTAAGTTCAAAGCCTTGGTTTACTTCTTTCTTGATCTTGAAATGGTCCATAATTCATATCTGTATATTGCCACAGGAAATGTTTACTTATATTTGCTGATGTTGTGCTCTAAGGCTCTTGATACTGTTTCTCATCTACATTGTTGGTTGACCTGACTGACTGGCACCTTGCCATCTTGATAGACAATAGTTTGTGAAATGGAGTTATATATTTCTCCATATCCCAAAACCTGGGCTGAATTTAGAGACAACATGTTGCCCATGCAGCATGATCCCTCTCTCTGCCTGCCCCCTCTCTCTGCCTGCCTAGTTTACTCCAGAGGAAAGGTAACATCAACACGTCTGGAACAAGACAAGCATCAGAAACTGCTGGATCATCCAAGCAGTACTCTAACTGTTGGCCTGTCGGAGCTTTGATTCTAGACCAGTAGTTGACTAAGGCTTTGGGCCTGGTCTGCCCTGCCATGACATTTAGTCTTTAGGTTGCATTCCCTGACACTAGGGTAATTGCACTCCTCCATGGTTGGCTTACTGGTTGACTTACTGGTGGTATGTCCCTGGCCATCAGGTGAATCCACTCCGACTTATGAGGTGCTGGCAGAGATGTTAGGGAGGAGATTGCAGTGCCTATGGACTTATCCAGCGTATGATGATGGTGATCTTCACTAATCACTGTGCCAACCTTCCTTAGTCACCTCTTACAGCATGCATGGTGGGTGACAGTGTTACCAGTCTTTCTTTTCTTTCGGGGGGGCTGAGTGATCTCAAGGTATGGTGTCCGTCTTGAGTGGTAGAGGTCATGGGTTCAGGCCCCGGTGAGGGACGGGATTTATTTAATAAATCCACGTGGACTTCCAGTAATAAAATTTCCCCTGGTCTCTGGGTAGTGAGATCGGACGCCCGTGTGTATTGTTGCGCGCGTAAAAAATCCCCTGGCAGTCGGAAATCGAAAAAGAGTAGCTTAATGGCGCTGCCCGGGCAAAATTTTGAGTTAAAAATCTACCCAAGTATTTCAGGATCCTCGCCGATGCTACGGAGTTCGTGCATTGAGCTGAGTTTCTCCAGACTCAAGCTTGAGTTAGGAGGAAAGCGGAGCACTTATGGGTTAAAACCCGTGTGCCGTGATGTTGATCCAACGACTAAACGACTCTTTCCTTTGTGGGCCCCTTTTGCATACTACTCTGTGGCGAAGGGGTTATAAATGCAATTCATAATCCCACATATCGCATTCGAAACACAGCCTGGGGAGTGTGACAAGACCGCCGGGGCTTGGACTGGTTTGCCACGATAGATACTATCCCCTGCCTTTGCTCCACCCACCTCAATAGCACTCTACATCTACCAGGCCCCACACAAGCCGGGACAGCTTAACCTTCCCTCCCTCACCTAGGGTGCCAAACCCCAAGGGGGCTCGGACCAGACACCAGTCATATCACTGCACAAAGTCATAGCTAAGAGAACAAAATTTAATTCTGAACTACGTCAACCACAACACAGAGAAGGATGGCTGAAAGCCAGACTAGAAGAACTATGTACAAGATCAAAGACGCAGATGAGTATTCATCATGGAGGCGGACGATAGCTCGTGCGGTTGTCCAGTCGTGGTAGCGACTCACCCAGGCTCCTCCAGTGGACTGGAACTCCAAGGTCTGCTGCCTCTCCAAAGTTCCCTCTTCACCCAGAGAACCAAGCAAGGGCTGATCAAGCGCAGTACCACTGCCTGACTGACACTGCACTGATGAACAAGGATCCTTCCTTGCTGTCGTACTATTTCACTCGTCACACTCCTGATGAAGTCTGGGCCGACCCTATAACATTAGCGGTCTCCCACTTGCAGAAAAAATACATGTAGCGCCGTCTCAAAATACACAAGAGCCAGGTCACTCTTCTATCTCATCAGTGACCCACACACTGATATGTCACTTACATAATAAGCGGTTGCTCCACACGAACACACAATGTCACTGGTAAAGTCTATCAGGTGACTAACCACTTCACCTTAGTTCCATGTCCTTGGACAATAGATCTTCACACAGTATTATGTACCTACCCTGATCCATGGGTAGTACTCACAACCTAGCATACACTGTCAACAGTTCATCACGTTGGCATGAGGTAGCTCCCTACCTTCACAAACATTGGCAACAGTTCATAACGTTGGCATGAGGTAGCTCCCTACCTTAACAAACCTGTCACTCTGGTGTTTCCACCAATGTTGTAATCAATGTCCTAGTTCACTAGACCACATGTTGGCTTCATAAAGGTAACCAATGTAAAAACACTATGTAAGCATCAACTGATACATGGTGTCCCATAACCCAGCCGGGCCAGAAGCATATCACACAGGTCATGGCGACCAGTAACAATGATCACTCTGCACAACTTGAAAGGTCACTACCTTGCAATTACCAAGGTTTACACAGAGACTGAATGTCACCAGTGCTTCACTGGCTTGAATCACCAGACGTTTCAGTGTTGGATCCTCTCAGGATCGGATGACACTCGTCGGACTCTTGACGGAGGTCCTACCCTAGACCTACCGACTTATTCAGCACTCAGCTCCTTCCAACATTGATCTCGCAGACTCAGACAACCACTCCCAGTATAGCCTCAATCAACTTCTGGATAGGCACTGGAATGAGTGGGCCCATAGAGCTCATGGTGCAGCTCTTGAATCTTCTTCTGTATAGTAATAACAGATCCTGAAACACGGAGAGGTTGGTGTGAGTACTCAACTACAACAAAGACTACCAGCATCTCCACCCTGTCACCTGCCTCTCAGACATTCCTCATGTCTACCAACATGAGTATGAAATCATCACATCATAGATCTACCTAGTCACTATAATATATAGGCATAATGATGGTAGAAAAAGCAATAGCACACCTGTTCAGTCAAGTAACACTTCTGGGCTACATATAACCCCTAGCACCAGAGTCGACTGTATGACTCTCAAGCATCCTTCGCCTGGTGCCAGTCCAATCCGGTTTCATCTCCCATCCTCAATCAACATATACACTTACTTTCCTTTCAGTGTAGGGATTACTGTATCGAGAAGGTGTCCAGCCGGACCTCTCCTTCCTGACAGACTCATCAATTCATCAATCCCTTCACCCATGGACTGATGAATTACACACATTAATAACTATATGTCCATAATGAATTATACTCCTGATAATTCATTACTATAGCCTTAACTAAGGAGAACTCAGGACTTGTTACACTTAAATAACAAAATCATATCACAGCCATAGTGTCAGGTCTGGGATCCCTGCCCCAGATCCTGAGTTGCCCTTGTCTTCACTGACTATCTTTCAGGTCAGTCATACCTGTGCCGGTCGAGCACAGCTGTGGTGGCCATCCACCACTACACTTTCCCACAGCTACTGTGGGTCTCGTGTACCTTGTCCCGTGACGACTTAAGTCACGTCATCCAATGTAGCAAACCTCCAGACTCCACTATGCCCCTCCCAACTACTACCTCACGGCAGTACTCCAAGTACTCCATGAACCGAGTCAGGGTTCCAGAAGAGTAGAATATTAGAGACAGAAATGGTTAGGTTCAAACCTCGATCTATCTAGACACCTCGGCCTCGAATTACGGAGCGCCGCATCACCCTCGATCGGGTATGTTCATCCATCGCACATGCACGATTGCATTGGGTCGGACCTATTACTGATCGGGTTGGGGGTACCGGCCTACCTCCCGCTGCCTAGACAAACGTAAGATGGAACACGCACGGTCATCCTTGCGGACGGACATGACAACAAGCAGTAACAATAGTATCATGAATACTTATTATCAATTGTTATCCTACCGATGCAACGCCATTCGGCTTACGCGGAATAACAGTGCTATCTGCACACAGCAAATACACCACTGCTGATTTCACCTTGATTCCTCGAAAAATCACCATCACTGATAGAACAAGTACGTTACCATTCTAATGTCACGAAGCACATTACACATTTCTAATAATAAGCTATACCTTATCATTTACAGCGTCTAGCATGTTGATGTCATGACGGACAAACTGTCGCCTTGCCTGCGTAATGAATAAACCAAACCCGTAACTGCTACACACTGTAACGCACATCGTTCGGCCTATTTTATTTACACACCACTCGCTGTGGAATACGGCTTGTTCCGTCAGGTAACATATTACATTGCTGATCGATAAAGCCTACTTAAAAATGCAAACCGCCAACTGTAACGGATAACGCTACGCGACAACTCAATTTTACGACGGCAATTAATTCATTCCGGGAATCAGCACGGCCTCACGACAACAATTAAATACTAGAATAAGTACTCAACTAACCTGTGATTGAAGAATCACAACCTTGACTGTAGATGTCCGCACTGGCCGCGAATATTGACATCACAATTATAACAGCCTCTTGGCTGCGATCTGTCTACGCTGAGGTTTGGTGGGCGACTGCTCACGACAAAGTCAGTGCGCCTTCCCCTCGCCTACACGGGCTGCGTGACTTTCATGATTCATGAAGAAAACCAGAGTCACGATGGATTCCTCCAACCCGTGCTGCACAACGCACTCGTGAACTTAGAGATCAAAACCACGTACGCACTTGGGGGAACATTCTAGATTCTTCTATAAATAACTAGAATAGCTCCGCCCCCGCACTACTTTTCTAGGGAACTCCCCTATTAATTGACATTAAACCAAGGGAGACCAACGCATCGCACTCCCTTCAAAGGGCTATTATGCAGAGATCTTACGATATTTATCCGTTTCGTCACATAGGCCCCCACTTAAGATGGTCGACCCGGTCGAACTCACTAGACAAAGATCGGTCTGAACTCTGAACCTCTACTCTATCAAGATTGGATTCCCAGGAAAAGACGTTCCATAACATTCACTTTCCCTGCGGAGATCCACCAGAATGGTATGGATGCTGGATCACCAACCACCGCCTCCAACATACGCTATCTCCAGCGATTAGGCCCGAAACGTAATGGCCTGGTGATTGGCTTACAGGATCTGTCTACACTGGACTGTTCCGCATCCACCTGTTGCAGGCCATCGGTTACTTTACTGAAGGTTCGTTCGTCCCTTCCGACAATAGGATATTTCCTATCCCGACTAGGCATCACCTTCGTGGACTGTTCGCGGATGTCGACCGAAATGAATGGTCGCTTACTCCAGGTTCGTCTGGAGTACCCTTGCTCCTGCCTTCTCTCCCGCGAGTAAAGACAGTGAGCCTGTCGGCGTATCGAGTCACCCGACGATCCCGTCGTGCCAGATGTGACATCGCCTGTCCGACCTCGATTCCCAGTGTGCTTAACACCATGGGCCTCTTCCCGACGGAGCCTGTTCGCCCTATCTACGGTTGAACGCTCAGGAGACCGCAGACCCTCCCCACAGGATGTACTGCGTAGGGCTGAGTCTTCCTCGCCCTCGTCTGGACCCAGAACCGAATCTAGCGCGATGGTAGTCGCACTACTTTGTGGAGAAACTACCTCGGACCTCTCCAAATTCTGAAGGAGAGTACAATGGAACTTACGCAATTCCCCGCGGACCTTCACCTCATACGTGGATCGGGACATTATCCGCTCCACAGGAAAAGGGCCCTGCCATCCGAGTTCGAATTCCGCCCCCTCGATTGGGAGAAGCGCGAGAACCCTATCTCCAATCTGCAGAGATAAACCGTTTCTGGTCTTGTGCTTTGGTGCTGCCAGACAACACGTTGGGCACGACCGGATATATCTCCGCACGTCGCCTGTCATTCCCGGCCAGTGGTAGTGGCTGGAAAGACACTGGACTGTTGCCCCCACATCCTTATGTCCGGTTAAGGATAAGGTATGCACTCTATGTATCAAGCGGGATCTGTAGTCAGTAGGGACTACCATCTGACCGTACTGCCTATCCCCTTGCCCGGCTCTACGATAAAGCAACCGGTTTTCTACATAGAACTGACCCGGAGTTGGCGGGTCAGAGCTTTGGGACACCTCCAGTAAGTAAGGACGCAAAGTCTGGTCCCTACTTTGAGCACTGCTCACTAACCTCGCAAGAGAATGGTCTATTTCCTTACCACACTGCCTTTCTCCATCCTTAGCCCTGGCCTGCCTAGCGCTCACTAGACAATGTTCCCTGGGGTCCCCCAGGAATACATGCGGACGACCGAGGATCAAAGGGTAAATAGGATCAGGCAGCACAGCCGCCTGGATGCTACCCGTAACATACCTGCACCGAATGTCAATCCGAGCAATCGGCAAGTTCATAGCTACGGAGCTCCTCATGGCCAGCTGAAATTCTCTTGTCTCGCCGGTGAGCTGCCCTGGGCTCACAAGGTGGGATGAGATTACAGCTTCAAACTGCAATCCTGTATCGTATAGACATTCCACCTGCTTCCCATTCACCTCTATCGTTTCGATCACAGGTGATTTCTCAGACTTTGGTTTCTCCCGACCCTTAGGTGTGGTCTCGCTAGGTCTACCTCTAGTAGAGGCGAGACACGCAAAGTGCAAGTCCTTTGGCTTCCTCAGACAATCTACAGTATTATGGGAAGGAGACTTACAGTGCTTACACCACCTCTTACTCCACTTCCGTTTTGGGGAGGCGGGAGGGCTTTGCTGATCGGGTTTCTTACCAGAGTCTTTTACCACAGGATCTGCTACATTGGATGATTCTTTGGGACCTTTGGTCTTGGGCTTCTGATCAAGCCCCTTCTGCCTTTTCTGTGAATCAGTCTGACTGGAATCCCCAGTCTCACCATAGACTTCCACATACCTTTCAGCTAACTTATTTACTATGTCTAGCCTTTCCGCCCCATTTTCCCCTAAGAAATTCCTTAAAGGCTTGGACATCTGCATTTTCATTTGATCCACCACCATCAACTCTCTCAGACTCTCATAATCCTCTTTGAAATTGGCCAATGCCATCCACTTCAACAGGTATGAGTTCAACCTCACACTATAGGCCGAGAACATCTCACCTGGTTCTCTCTTGGAAGTTCTGAACCTCCGCCTGTAAGCATGGGCTGTCATTTCGAATCTTTTCAAAAGAGCCGATTTCAGGGTTGGATAATCATTTTCCATCCCTGGGGGAAGACGCTCATACACTTCGTACGCGGTGCCACGGAGTCCTTGTGAAAGCTTAAGATTCCAACGCTCAGGCTCTAAACCCATAGCTTTACACATTGCCTCGAACTTCTCTAAGAATTGATCTATCTTCTCTTGGTCCGGTTCAAATGGTGGAAACGGCCATTTCATAGCATGGTAAGCTGGTCTGCTGGCTACTGATGAGCTAGGTAAAGCTACTCCACCTACTGCTCCCTCAGACTCACCAACCGATTTAGCCTCTACCTCAAGTTGCTTCATACGGAACTCATGTTCCATTTCCAACTTCCTAGCATCTAATTTCTTAGACTCTAGGTCAGCTGCCAGTTTTTGTGCCTGTTGGTCTGCCACCAACTTTTGCTCTTCAAGTGCTACCTTTCGAGCTTCCAGCTCAATTTCTGACTTTCTTCGCTCACTCTCCTCTGCTCTGAAGTTTCTCTCTACTTCCAGTACATAGGCTTTGAACTCCTCACCTTCCAATCCCATCTCAGTTGCAGATGCCCGCACCTTAGCTAAATCTAAAGTACGAGTAGCCATGCTTAGTGTAACTTAGTATCAGTATAGATATGCAATACCCAATCACAATGCTAACTGTCCTCCAACCAACACTGTAACTATGTATCTATACTAACTTAACTAAATGTCTGTCCACGTCGAAGAGAAAGGTTTCAGTAGCCCTACTCGTCAAGTAGATAATAGGTATAGGACAGATGACACTATAACCTATTCCTACGAGATGTCAGAACAAAGAGAAGATCCCGGACGAGCCCCCACTCTATCTTGTGACAAGACCGCCGGGGCTTGGACTGGTTTGCCACGATAGATACTATCCCCTGCCTTTGCTCCACCCACCTCAATAGCACTCTACATCTACCAGGCCCCACACAAGCCGGGACAGCTTAACCTTCCCTCCCTCACCTAGGGTGCCAAACCCCAAGGGGGCTCGGACCAGACACCAGTCATATCACTGCACAAAGTCATAGCTAAGAGAACAAAATTTAATTCTGAACTACGTCAACCACAACACAGAGAAGGATGGCTGAAAGCCAGACTAGAAGAACTATGTACAAGATCAAAGACGCAGATGAGTATTCATCATGGAGGCGGACGATAGCTCGTGCGGTTGTCCAGTCGTGGTAGCGACTCACCCAGGCTCCTCCAGTGGACTGGAACTCCAAGGTCTGCTGCCTCTCCAAAGTTCCCTCTTCACCCAGAGAACCAAGCAAGGGCTGATCAAGCGCAGTACCACTGCCTGACTGACACTGCACTGATGAACAAGGATCCTTCCTTGCTGTCGTACTATTTCACTCGTCACACTCCTGATGAAGTCTGGGCCGACCCTATAACATTAGCGGTCTCCCACTTGCAGAAAAAATACATGTAGCGCCGTCTCAAAATACACAAGAGCCAGGTCACTCTTCTATCTCATCAGTGACCCACACACTGATATGTCACTTACATAATAAGCGGTTGCTCCACACGAACACACAATGTCACTGGTAAAGTCTATCAGGTGACTAACCACTTCACCTTAGTTCCATGTCCTTGGACAATAGATCTTCACACAGTATTATGTACCTACCCTGATCCATGGGTAGTACTCACAACCTAGCATACACTGTCAACAGTTCATCACGTTGGCATGAGGTAGCTCCCTACCTTCACAAACATTGGCAACAGTTCATAACGTTGGCATGAGGTAGCTCCCTACCTTAACAAACCTGTCACTCTGGTGTTTCCACCAATGTTGTAATCAATGTCCTAGTTCACTAGACCACATGTTGGCTTCATAAAGGTAACCAATGTAAAAACACTATGTAAGCATCAACTGATACATGGTGTCCCATAACCCAGCCGGGCCAGAAGCATATCACACAGGTCATGGCGACCAGTAACAATGATCACTCTGCACAACTTGAAAGGTCACTACCTTGCAATTACCAAGGTTTACACAGAGACTGAATGTCACCAGTGCTTCACTGGCTTGAATCACCAGACGTTTCAGTGTTGGATCCTCTCAGGATCGGATGACACTCGTCGGACTCTTGACGGAGGTCCTACCCTAGACCTACCGACTTATTCAGCACTCAGCTCCTTCCAACATTGATCTCGCAGACTCAGACAACCACTCCCAGTATAGCCTCAATCAACTTCTGGATAGGCACTGGAATGAGTGGGCCCATAGAGCTCATGGTGCAGCTCTTGAATCTTCTTCTGTATAGTAATAACAGATCCTGAAACACGGAGAGGTTGGTGTGAGTACTCAACTACAACAAAGACTACCAGCATCTCCACCCTGTCACCTGCCTCTCAGACATTCCTCATGTCTACCAACATGAGTATGAAATCATCACATCATAGATCTACCTAGTCACTATAATATATAGGCATAATGATGGTAGAAAAAGCAATAGCACACCTGTTCAGTCAAGTAACACTTCTGGGCTACATATAACCCCTAGCACCAGAGTCGACTGTATGACTCTCAAGCATCCTTCGCCTGGTGCCAGTCCAATCCGGTTTCATCTCCCATCCTCAATCAACATATACACTTACTTTCCTTTCAGTGTAGGGATTACTGTATCGAGAAGGTGTCCAGCCGGACCTCTCCTTCCTGACAGACTCATCAATTCATCAATCCCTTCACCCATGGACTGATGAATTACACACATTAATAACTATATGTCCATAATGAATTATACTCCTGATAATTCATTACTATAGCCTTAACTAAGGAGAACTCAGGACTTGTTACACTTAAATAACAAAATCATATCACAGCCATAGTGTCAGGTCTGGGATCCCTGCCCCAGATCCTGAGTTGCCCTTGTCTTCACTGACTATCTTTCAGGTCAGTCATACCTGTGCCGGTCGAGCACAGCTGTGGTGGCCATCCACCACTACACTTTCCCACAGCTACTGTGGGTCTCGTGTACCTTGTCCCGTGACGACTTAAGTCACGTCATCCAATGTAGCAAACCTCCAGACTCCACTATGCCCCTCCCAACTACTACCTCACGGCAGTACTCCAAGTACTCCATGAACCGAGTCAGGGTTCCAGAAGAGTAGAATATTAGAGACAGAAATGGTTAGGTTCAAACCTCGATCTATCTAGACACCTCGGCCTCGAATTACGGAGCGCCGCATCACCCTCGATCGGGTATGTTCATCCATCGCACATGCACGATTGCATTGGGTCGGACCTATTACTGATCGGGTTGGGGGTACCGGCCTACCTCCCGCTGCCTAGACAAACGTAAGATGGAACACGCACGGTCATCCTTGCGGACGGACATGACAACAAGCAGTAACAATAGTATCATGAATACTTATTATCAATTGTTATCCTACCGATGCAACGCCATTCGGCTTACGCGGAATAACAGTGCTATCTGCACACAGCAAATACACCACTGCTGATTTCACCTTGATTCCTCGAAAAATCACCATCACTGATAGAACAAGTACGTTACCATTCTAATGTCACGAAGCACATTACACATTTCTAATAATAAGCTATACCTTATCATTTACAGCGTCTAGCATGTTGATGTCATGACGGACAAACTGTCGCCTTGCCTGCGTAATGAATAAACCAAACCCGTAACTGCTACACACTGTAACGCACATCGTTCGGCCTATTTTATTTACACACCACTCGCTGTGGAATACGGCTTGTTCCGTCAGGTAACATATTACATTGCTGATCGATAAAGCCTACTTAAAAATGCAAACCGCCAACTGTAACGGATAACGCTACGCGACAACTCAATTTTACGACGGCAATTAATTCATTCCGGGAATCAGCACGGCCTCACGACAACAATTAAATACTAGAATAAGTACTCAACTAACCTGTGATTGAAGAATCACAACCTTGACTGTAGATGTCCGCACTGGCCGCGAATATTGACATCACAATTATAACAGCCTCTTGGCTGCGATCTGTCTACGCTGAGGTTTGGTGGGCGACTGCTCACGACAAAGTCAGTGCGCCTTCCCCTCGCCTACACGGGCTGCGTGACTTTCATGATTCATGAAGAAAACCAGAGTCACGATGGATTCCTCCAACCCGTGCTGCACAACGCACTCGTGAACTTAGAGATCAAAACCACGTACGCACTTGGGGGAACATTCTAGATTCTTCTATAAATAACTAGAATAGCTCCGCCCCCGCACTACTTTTCTAGGGAACTCCCCTATTAATTGACATTAAACCAAGGGAGACCAACGCATCGCACTCCCTTCAAAGGGCTATTATGCAGAGATCTTACGATATTTATCCGTTTCGTCACAGGGAGATTTGCAAGCAGATGGCCTAACATTGGTTTTCATTGGTATGAGTACCAGTCGTTTAGAAAGCAGTGGCAAACTACTGAACGTAAACTTTCCCAAGAGTCACAAACCGCCAAAACAATGCTGGAGTTGACTGCAACATCCTGTAAAGGATATGCAACTAACATATTACACATGTGTGAAACTAACCACTATATTGCCTGTTGGAATTGTGATTTATATTTTTATTTCTGTTTGCAGGAAGAATTTGGCAGCACAGAATTGGTGGTGGAGACAAAATTCTTTACAGAATGGTCGACACAAAGAGGATTGGACCAAAGACAGGAGAACCTTTGGTAGAGAGAGTCTGTGATATCTTGAAAAATGACATTCGCACAGCTCATATTGCCATAGTCGCCGGTGGTAATAGAAAGCGGTACATTGTGGCATCGGAGAAAATGCAGCCTGGAGATCTGATCAAGACTTCCGGAGAGCTGACAGCTATGCCAGGTAATTCCTGTAGTCTGAGCATTTGTCTTGGGGTTTGACAGTTGTGGCTGTGGGACCTTGGTAGTGGTTTGGCTGAATTTAGTTGGTGTTTGTAGTGCCCGTCTTCATTGCACCAAAATCTGTCCATAAGTGCTCCAATCTCTTTAGACCATACAAGGAGGACTTCTACACAGCTCACAAACACCAGAACACGAGTGAGGATCCAGAAATGTGTACACCAGAACGCTGGATGCTGTAAATGTTCTTTATATGGGTAAGATTTCTAGTTTTCACATTTAACCTTGATGTGGCTTATATGGATACAATCATCAAAGTCACTGAAATTGTTCTGGCGACTACATGAAAGCATGAGTGGGGTAGTCAAAAATAAGAGTGTTTCTGACTTCCAAGGTGCTGACCTCATCTGACAGAGGACTGACGAGAACAAGGGCTAAGCCCTGTTCGAATGCTATCTAGAGCAGAGCAACCAGACAGACATGAGAGGCTGAAATCTTGCCAAGGAGGTAACCTCAGATAGGTGCAAGGCCCAGAACATTTTGGATGAAGACACAGTGACAGTGAAAGAAATCAAGGCTGTGCTTCGACGATAAGAAAACAGTGCTCCAAGGCCAGATGGCATAAGATATTACGACATCAATAATTGTACAGACAACGAGGTAGAAAAACTAGTAGACATGTACAACAACAGTATAGGGAGTGCTAGCATCAAGGAGGAGTGGTTACACAGCTATCTGATTCCCTTGCCGAAGCCTGGCAAAGACCACACAAACAGGGATATCGAGTAATAACCATGCAGAATACAAAAGGCAAGCTGCTGGAGAAAATTGCCAGAAAAATATCAAGCCAGCTAGAGAATCAAGGTATTTTCCCACCCACCCTGGGAGGGTACCGTCCCAAAAGAGAAACCTGGACCAATGCAGCAGTTTTTCCCCATGATGTTTATGAAGATTTCTACTCAGGCATTGAAACCTTTGCTGCAGCGATTGATCTTGAGGACGCGTACAGCAGAGTACCATTGGAATTTTTAATGCTTCAGCTTCTTGAACTCAAGAAGTCCATTCCTCCTTAGTTAGATCGCTTCAGCTCTCTTCCAATGGAAAGTAGTTTTTAGATGTGGCAGTTGGACTTCGGAACTAACAACAATATATCCTGAACTACCTAAGGGATCACCATTATCTCCGGTGCTGTTCAACGCCTACACTGTGAGAAACACCAGCGAGCAAATCATAGGACTGGGGAGGACCATCGTCATATGCAGACAATGTTTTAGTGAATTGTTAGGGTAAGGATAGAGATCAGGTTGCTATGGAACTACAAACCGAACTCAATCGCATAAGCAATTGGTGTGTTGAAGCTGGGGCAATGGTCAACCCAACAAAGGCAACAGTGACATAGTTCTCTTTGAATAACCATATTGTCAACACCCCAACACCAACTGTAAATCTGGGTTCAGAGACGGTGGAAAGAACACAGGCAATGAATTAAAAGTCGACAGGGTCGACTTCATTGCACCGGGTTTTATCCCATATGGCTTGGTCTCTTTCCGCAGCACGGAAAGCGTCGCACAAAGCACGAACTCCGTAGCTTTTAGCGACGACCCACAGGAGTCTCCGAAACATTTAACTCGTAAACCGAAGGACGCGGCCCGGAATCGAATCCACAACCTTCGGAGCACGAGTCAAATGGCTTGACCACTTCGCCACAGAGACTCCCTGGGGATATGATTTGATCGAAGCCTAGCTTGTACTGAGCACATAGACCAGGTGATAACAAAGGCCAAGCGGGGTTTGATTGTGATGCGGCTGATGGCGGCGGCAAACTGAGCAGCGCCACCTATGTCTCCTTTACGAGGGTCTGGTCCTTTCTGTTTTGGAATATGTGGTGGCGATCCTGACTCTCAGCCATAAGCAGTTAGAAAGGATACAGAATGAAGCTATACGCATTATTCTTGGATGTACAAGAGATACAGCATGCAGGACGATGCGCTACCTTCTTGATTTTCCAATCATGAGGGACAGAATACAAATTTGCCATGCACGTGCCTATCTCAGAGTCAACACAAACACACAACATCTACTGCATAGCGAGATTAAGAAGGTAAAGGGCAGCAGGTTAAAAAGAGGAAAGTCATGCATGGGTCAAGCCAAAGATTCTTCAGCAGATGTGTTCACTTGAGGACTTAAAACGTGGCGAGGAGTGGATACAAGTGCCAGCAGAGTTCTGTACAATCTTTTAAATGTGCATCCAACTAAACAGGAAATGCAGACAAGAAAATCCATCTCCTGTGGAGGCAGAAGTACAGGCTCTAATATTCGAGAATTTTTTAGAGGATGATGCTGTCATCTACACGGATGGGTCGGTCGTCCGAGGAGTGAGAAATTCATGGGCCTTTACGGCTCAAGGCGGAGGGAAAATTGAGAAAGAAGAGTCTGGCGCTTTTGCTTAGACCACAAGCAGGCTGACTATGGAAGTCATGGCAGTAAGTAAAGCAATAACATGGCTCGAGACACAGACGTTCAATCGGGCATATATCCTTCGTGACTCAATGAGTTTGCTCAGGAGGATAGTGATGGGGTGGGTCCGAAGACAGTGGCTGCTGTCTCTGGAGCGGTCTCGGCTGGCAAAGATTAGTTTCATCTTCGTGCCAGGGCATGCGGGTGTACAAGGGAATGAGCAGGCTGACAGGCTTTCAGGTAGGGCTACTGTGGAAGGCGGATGAGCCATGGACCAGGCAGACATTCTGAATTCTCTATGAGAAGTAAGTTGTTTACGAAAACCAAACAATTACTGGGAATCCTCAACCATGGTCAGGCTGTGAGAGCAGAAAGTTAAAAGAGGCATGGCCAAACAAGAACACTACGCAGGAAGCCAAAGAAGAGTAATAAACCAACACAGAACTGGTGTCGTAAGCCGCTACATGCTGCAGGATTTATTGAGGAGGGGATCCGAGCACTTATGGACTGAATGGTTCGATGTGCAGTGAGGATGATCTGTCGACTAACTAACTGACTGACTGACTAACTAATGCATCAAAGGCAACACATCTGTCCTGTGAATGCAAGCTCAGTCTCCCCACAACTCTAAGCTTAATGGCGAGTGCTCCCTCTAGTCATCGGGTTGAAGTGTCGACAATGAAATACCTCAAACCCACGGAGCAAACCTGACCACTCTTGTCCTACTTGTAGCCAGCTGGTGTGTACTGTGGCTGAATACGCCCTGGTTGCACTATATTATAGAGGAGGGGGGGGGGGGGCTGAGTGGTCTCATGGTGTGGTGTCTAACTCGAGTACTGGAGGTCCTGGGTTCAGGCCCCTGTGAGGGCCGGGATATTTTTTTACATGGACTTCCAGTAACAAAATTTCCCCTGGTCTCTGGGTAGTGAGATCCGATGCCTGTGTGTATTGTTGCGCATGTAAAAAATCCCTTGGCAGTTTAAATTGAAACAGAGTAGAGTAACGGCTCTTCCCGGGCAAAATTTAGAGTTTTAAAAGTTTAGAGTCTCCTGACTAAGACTTGAGTTATGAGTAGAATGGAGCACTTATGGGTTACACCTGTGTGCCGTGATGTTGATCTGACGACTAAACTAAACTAACTAAACTATTATAGAGGGAGCCTCTGTAGCTTAGTGGCTAGACACTTACCTACTGACCCGTGGTCATGGGTTTGATTGGCAGCTGGGCAAAGTCAGATTTAAGAAAAAATATACCTGGGCTTCGAGGTCATTCAAGTCTAAAATGGGTAGCAAGAGTCTTGTAATGTAAAGTCATCTACGTGATACTAAAATGGGTAGCAAGAGTCTTGAGATGTAAAGTCAGCTATGTGATACTAAAATGGGTAGCAAGAATCTTGAGAAGTAAAGTCAGCTATGTGATACTAAAATGGGTAGCAAGAGTCTTGAGATGTAAAGTCAGCTATGTGATACTAAAATGGGTAGCAAGAGTCTTGAGAAGTAATGTTGGCTACGTGATACTAAAATGGGTAGCAAGAGTCTTGAGATGTAAAGTCAGCTATGTGATACTAAAATGGGTAGCAAGAGTCTTGAGATGTAAAGTCAGCTATGTGATACTAAAATGGGTAGCAAGAGTCTTGTAATGTAAAGTCAGCTACGTGATAATAAAATGGGTAGCAAGAGTCTTGAGAAGTAATGTTGGCTACGTGATACTAAAATGGGCAGCAAGAGTCTTGAGAAGTAATGTTGGCTACGTGATACTAAAATGGGTAGCAAGAGTCTTGTAATGTAAAGTCAGCTATGTGATACTAAAATAGGTAGCAAGAGTCTTGTAATGTAAAGTCAGCTACGTGATAATAAAATGGCTAGCAAGAGTCTTGTAATGTAAAGTCAGCTATGTGATACTAAAATGGGTAGCAAGAGTCTTGTAATGTAAAGTCAGCTATGTGATACTAAAATGGGTAGCAAGAGTCTTGTAATGTAAAGTCAGCTATGTGATAATAAAATGGGTAGCAAGAGTCTTGAGAAGTAATGTTGGCTACGTGATACTAAAATGGGCAGCAAGAGTCTTGAGAAGTAATGTTGGCTACGTGATACTAAAATGGGCAGCAAGAGTCTTGAGAAGTAATGTTGGCTACGTGATACTAAAATGGGCAGCAAGAGTCTTGAGAAGTAATGTTGGCTACGTGATACTAAAATGGGTAGCAAGAGTCTTATGACGTAAAGTTAGCTACGTGATACTGATTGCGTCATTACATCATCCACTGAGTACTGATTGGTCTGTAACAGTGGTTCTCAACCAGTGGGGAATTCCCATGGTATTCTGTACATATGGTTAAAGGGTGCATGGGCCAAAAAAGGTTGAGAACTACTGGTCTATAAGAATATGCACATAGCATTGTAGACAGAAAAACCAATGAACAAGCCCTTCAAGAAACAAATGAAGATCGTAAACTGACTGGATACATACAGTCAAAATTGTTTGTGCATGTTGTGTGAAGAAATGACTTGGAGAACTTGGTGACAAATGGCAAGATCGAAGGGAAGAGACCAAGGGGAAGACCGAGAAGTAAATACCTGGATGGCTTGGCCACGTGGCATGGTTGAGACAGAAACACAGAGCTGATCCACGACTCTGGTGATCAAATGACCGCCCACGCTTCTCGGCATGGTACATGAAGGATGGATTTGATGGACTGTATCCCTGATGCACCTTCAGACGTGTACAAGGATTCAGAGAGGGAAAGGAGAGCTCTATAGTTGAGTTCCCACTGAGATACTGTTTTGGTACTGGGTCTGCAGGCAAGCTTCTATACTGTTAAAAAAAAAAAAGAAACAAAACATTGCAGCTTCAATTGCAAACTTGTACCAACATTTTATTGACGATGCTGATTCGCCCACTGCAGTCAGTTCTGGCGATGCCGGTCTGTAAGAAAAAGACCTCTGTAGGGCCTTTAGCCCAAAGACCAGCGTCGTGCAGTCGGTTCCTGACTGTTTGATCTTAAATTCGATGAGTTCCTGATATTGACTGGACTGTGGAGGATGCAGATGTAAATCAATTCCTAAGGTGATGCAGCCGCATGAAGCGGTCTTCGGCAGCAGTTGTGATTCTGGGTCTTACATTGCTCGGCCGGTCAACCACTGAGCCAGTTTCTTAAAATTGACTCCAAAGGTGACTAATGGTGCGTCTGACCACATTAAATTCTCTGGCTACTATACTTTGTGACTGTCCAGCCAGTAAACGTCCAATGTTGATGTGTCATTGTTCTGTAATGAGATGAGCCGTACTTGTGCATTGAGTTTTCAATTGAATTTATTCGAGGAGCGTCAATCTTTTATAGGCATTCAATAATATGGTCAGAGAGTTTTGTGTTCAGTAAGTTTCATGGGATTATCATGACCCTGTCTCGAGTTATTATCAAAAATGTTGCTTTGACCTTGACCTCTTTCATGACATGAATCATGAGGTGAATACAATTCAGGTAACCACGAGAAGTTAATGACCAGATGGACACAGTCGATAGGTTGACTGGTGTCCAATCAGCAAATATCTTTTATAAAAGTAGCACCAAAAATATTGAGTTTTTTTTTTTTTTTTGGATCAGTATACATCCACTTCATTCCAATAGATGCAATCTCTTTTTGGGCGCACACAATCTGAATGCCAGTAACAACTCACACACAGTCATCTATAGAATTCTAGAACAGCAACAATAAAATCAACAATGACAAGTGTGAGTTAAGATAAGAGACACTCATCTGGAGCTCAAGGACATTGCAGAATCACGCAGAATGGCACTCTGCATTACCACCCATCTAGTGCTGGTCTGCCAACTATTCCTTCCCACAATGCTTGATGGCTGTGGTATGTAAAATAGAAATGGGAGATAGATATCTCCAAAATAGTTGTTGCCGACTACTAAAGGTTCTGAAAATTGAGATGGGTTCGTCATTGTGCATTTCAGAATGGTGTAGTGGCGTACACATAATGTCACAATGACAAATGTGGAGTATGTTGATGATGATGACTTCTGTTTGCATTTATTGTGTTGTTTTGTTTCATGACTTGTTATTGTGTTTTCAGTGCTGGCAAAAGAAGGTGATGCCCACCCGATTGGATCACTTCCTCTCGGAACTATCGTCCATAACATTGAGCGTATGCCAGAACAAGGTGCCGTTATTGCTCGGGCAGCCGGCACCTCAGGCTTGTACATGCGTAAAATAGGAGACATGTGTGTCATCCGCATGCCATCCAAGCGAGAGATGATCGTATCCCAGGAGTGCATGGTCACCGTGGGGCGCGTTTCAAATCCAGATCAAAATAAGATAAAACTGAAGAAGGCAGGGGAAAACCGGTGGAAAGGTATCAGGCCAAAGAGTGGTCAGTGGCATAGGAAGACCGGTTATAATGGACGTAAGATTCATCCAGTCAGACCACCAATTGTTTATAATAGTCCATTCGAAAAGAAACCGGAAGAGTTTAGGTTTACTGTGTGATATGTTGCTATAGCAATGCTTGTATGTTTATAGTTAGTTACTGTATAACTGAGCCGTGATTGGCTAGTGTACTGTATTGCTGAGGAGGGATTGGTTAATGTACTGTATAACTGAGGAAGGATTGGTTAATGTGTTGTATAACTGAGAAGTTATTGGTTAGTGTACTGTATAACTGAGCAGTGATTGGTTAGTCTACTGTATAACTGAGCAGTGATTGGTTAGTGTACTGTATTGCTGAGAAGGGATTGGTTAATGTACTGTATAACTGAGAAGTGATTGGTTAGTGTACTGTATAACTGAGCAGTGATTGGTTAGTCTACTGTATAACTGAGCAGTGATTGGTTAGTGTACTGTATTGCTGAGAAGGGATTGGTTAATGTACTGTATAACTGTGCAGTGATTGGTTAGTGTACTGTATAACTGAGAAGTGATTGGTTAGCATACAGTATGACTGAGAAGTGATTGGTTAGCGTACTGCATAACTGAGCAGTGATTGGTTAGTGTACTGTATAATTGAGCAATGATTGGTTAGTGTACTGTATTACTGCAGCAGTGATTTTGATTAGTCAACTGTATATCTGAGCAGTGATTGGTTAGTGTACTGTATTACTGCAGCTGTGATTGGTTAGTCAACTGTATATCTGAGCAGTGATTGGTTAGTCAACTGTATATCTGAGCAGTGATTGGTTAGTATACTGTATAACTGAGCAATGATTGGCTAGTGCCCTGTATTACTGCAGATGCGATTGGTTAGTGCACTATTTAACTGAGCAGTGATGGTATGGTTGTAGTTAATGTACTGTATAGCAATAGCAATGATTGGTTGGTTGAAGCCAGTGTACTGTATAGCAATAGCAATGATTGGTTGGTTATAGCCAGTGTACTGTATAGCAATGATTGGTTGGTTGAAGCCATTGTACTATATAACTATAGCAATGATTGGTTGGTTATAGTTAGTGTACTACGTAACATCCCTGGGTTCCTTACTGTGAAAATTAATCACCCACAACTGGCTGCTACCTGGAAGCTCAGAAGTTAAAGTGTTTTCAACTGCTCACTGGTTTTCAACTGTTCACTAGCTTTCATCTGTTCACAACTGCAAGTGATGTTTAAAAAGAAAGAGAAAAAGAGAGACACCCATCCACCTACCTTTTATTTTGCTGGCAGTTAAGATTCCAGACATACAAAACTTTAACTATCTCCTTGCTGCAGGAGGTGGAGATGGCTTTAGTTAACCAAAGGAATGTTTGTGGAAGCCTGGGTGAAGCTTTGACTGACATTCATTTTGTTCTTGAAGTGTATTAAAAGTTGATGCTTGATATTGTTATGTGTTTCAATTGTTTATTAAATGTTTGAGAGGCAGTGTTCTCTGAGGAAAATGCAAAGAATACCATGGACAGGCAGAAAAACCAATGAACAAGTCCTTCAAGAAACAAATGAAGATCGTAAACTGATTAGAGACATTAGACGTAGACAGTCACAATTGTTTGGGCATGTTATGAGAAGAAATGAATTGGAGAACTTGGTGACAACTGGCAAGATCGAAGGGAAGAGACCAAGGTGAAGACCAGGAAGTAAATACCTGGATGGCTTGACCACATGGCATGTTTGAGACAGAAATACTGAACTGATCCACGACTCTGGTGATCGAGTGAGATGGCAAAACATGACCGCCCATGCTTATCGGCACAGCACATGATGGATGGATGGAGAGGCAGGGTACATTTGGTTTAATCCCATATAGTCCAATCTCTATCGGCTGAGTGGCCTGCCGATAGCATTGCACAGAGAACTCCATAGCTCCAGCTATGACCCCCAGAGGTCTCTGAGAAAAATTGCACTTATGACCCGAATATTCAATAAAGGAGTTCTAAAATGAACCCACAACTTCTGCTGTGCTAGCCAGGAGACTGATCAATTCACCATGGAGACTTGCTCATTTGTTTAATGTCCTTCCTTACTTCCTTCTTGTGGGACTCAACCAATACAGTGACATCTCCACGATGAAGATTGGCTGAAATGGATCTTCAACACTGGAAATAAAATCTACTTTTAACTCTGTAGTGTGGTTTTGGTTTAAAAAAAAAATATTCTAGTGCTACAGTCTCTCCCATAGATCACACGGGAAAATCTCTGCACAGTGCACAAACTCTGTAACACCAACAAAGATCCATATGTGTTTGTATACCAGAATGAACTTGTTATAGTTGCATATCCTTTACAGGACACTGTAGTCAACCCCAGCATTTTTTGGCTGTTTGTTACGTCTTTGCAAGTTTACGTTCTTCTTCTGCGTTCATCCTGAGTTTTTTCAGGTGTGATTGCGTTGTGCCTGTTTACAGCAGAGCTGCGTTCTTGCGCCGTTAGGCCGACACATGCGACTTCTGCTGGCATTTGTTGACTGGGTTAACCTTCCCGGGGAAGTTTACATTCAATTGTTTGCCATTGCTTTCTGAACTACCAGTACCCATATCATTGAATGAAGGCCAATGCAAGATGGTCTGCTTCCAAACCATCACAGCTGCGTTTCAAATGCCGTACGTGGGATTACGAATTGCGTTCATAAACTGTTTGTCACACAGCCGGCTTTTGTGTTCAGGCTTGTCTAATTTTGATATTGAACCTGGGCAGCTGCATATCAACCTCCTCTTTTTGATGTCAGTTCCAGAAAATTCTTACATTAAGTCACTCCCCATCATCATTAGCAGATGCTTTAGGGGAGATTGCTATCATCAGTATGGCTTGTTGAAAATTGTCTCGATCTCGTGCCATTTCTCCCACATCATGCCCGCGTCTGCTGTCTCCTTGTCCATTTTCATGCTGGCTTACTTCAACCTTGTTTTGCAGGAACCACCACTCTTCTTTCACTATGATATTTGATATGGTCAATGTATTTAGTTTCTGCATCACCCGGGAAGGTTAACCTGGCCAACAAATGTCCGCAGAAGTCGGATGTGTCGGCCAAAAGGCGTAAGTATCAAAGCTCTGCTGTAAACTGGCATAAAGCAATTACGTCGAAAACAACATTCCAGACGAACGCAGCAGAAGAAGTTTCTGCATCTGTTCTCTCTCTCTCTCTCTCTCTCTCCTCTCTCTCTCTCTCTCTCTCTCTCTCTCTCTCTCTCTCTCTCTCTCTCTCTCTCTCTCTCTCTCTCTCTCTCTCTCTTTGTCTATCTTTGGATGCTCCAATCAATAACAAAACACCTTTATTCTCTCCAAAAAAAAAAAGGCAGTACATTTAATTGTTACATATACTCTTCTATTATTGTTCTCTCCAAACTTTCATGACGTTTCCAGTAACCAAAATATTTCAATTTCCTTTATCGTCTTTAGTAGCCAACCTTCTTCTTGTATGAAAGCATGTGTTATTTTCTGTATCCAAGATATTCTTAGAACTCGTCTATAACATTTATATTCAAAGGCATTTATACGCTGTTCAGCTTGTTTAGTAAGTGTCCAAGTCTCACAGGCCTATGTTGCAATGGGAAAGATGCTTGCTCTTAAAAATCTAATGTTGTTAGGTCTATCTGTCCCACGCCACAATTTATTCAGTTGTAGTTTTTGAAGAGCAATAGATATTCGTCTGTTAGTTTTCTTTCATGGTTGTTAGTGTTTCTTGGCAAGTTTTGCAGGTTTGCCGTTGCTTTCCTTCTGGACAGTGATTGTACTAGTTAATGGTTAGAGCCATTGTCATTTTATTCCGAATTGGTTGGACAAGATACTACACACACAAGATGGTAGCCTAGGCAGACCGACACACCGGAAAAGCCTGGCTTCATAGGTCGGGAGACATGTGCTCGAAAGTGGTCACGTGGTTGAAAGAGACAGTGCCTTCCGTGTGTTGTTCAACACACAAAGTAGTCGATTGTTAAAGTTTGCTGAAGCTTTACTAATCAACTTTCGTAAGCCGTCCTTGTGTAAGCAGAAAGACATGTTAGTCAGTTTAAAATTACCGTGGTAGACAATCGTCATTACTGTGCGAACATGTGTATATTTCAGTTTGAAGGATTTATCTAATTAATTCACGTAAGTTGTGTGGTTTCTGCAGTATGTACCTGACGAGATGCAGCGAAATATGACAGGCAATAAATCGTGCAATCTATTGTTTGTGTCTTCGTGACATTCTGAGCATCAGCCCAGTTCATTGCTCACCCGCTGTCCACAGTAGCCAGACCCGCAAATCTATCAGCTTTGGTAGATAGGAGAGAAAGAGGGCACAAATGCCTACGCCAGACTAGGCGCGCGCTTAATAATAATAATAGGGCGCTGCGTGGTCTCGAGGTATGGTGTCCGCCTCGAATGCTGGAGGTCCCGGGTTCAAGCCCCGGTGAGGACAGGGATTTTTTTTTCACGTGAACTAGTAAAAATTTTCCCTGGTCTCTGGGTAGTGAGATCGGACGCCCGTGTGTATTGTTGCGCAAGTAAAAAAATCCCTTGGCAGTTGGAAATCGAAAAAGAGTAGCCTAACGGCGCTGCCCGGGCAAAATTTAGAGTTATAAATCTACCCAAAGTATTTCAGGATCCTCGCCGGTGCTACGGAGTTCGTGCACTGAGCTGAGTTTCTCCAGACTCAGGTTTGAGTTAGGAGGAGAAGGGAGCACTGATGGGTTGCACCCGTGTGCCGTGATGTTGATCCGTCCACTAAACTAAACTAATTAATAATAATAATAATAATCGCCAATCTTACTATTATTTCTGGAGGCCTCTTAACCATTTTCGGCAATGGTGCACATTTCACAAATGCGCACTAATTTAATAAACTCGACAGCATTAACTGTAAACGCAACACCGATGTGTATTCCTTTCATTGTTTG
Organism: Cepaea hortensis; assembly: GCA_963921405.1. Classification (NCBI taxonomy): domain Eukaryota; kingdom Metazoa; phylum Mollusca; class Gastropoda; order Stylommatophora; family Helicidae; genus Cepaea; species Cepaea hortensis. Next base: position 13,948,603 of record OY992882.1, read on the forward strand.
TAAAGTGTTTAACAAATTTAGATCGTCTTCTTCAGTCAGCGGGACTTCACAGCAGGCGACATGGCTGTTTTAAAGGAGGGCGAGTCAACTACTCCGCTTTCAGTGCAGCTGGAACCTGAACTACAAAAGCAAGTAGAATGGTTTATACAGCGAATGATGCAAAGTCTTTCCAAGAAAGTTGGCGAGACAGTTAGGTCAGATATGTTAGTTAGTTAGTCGACAGATCATCCTCATTGCACATCGAACCAATCAGTCCATAAGTGCTCGGATCCCCTCAGCAAATCCCGCAGCGTGTAGCGGCTCACGACACCAGTTCTGTGTTGGTTTATCAATCTTCTTTGGCTTCCTGCGTAGTGTTCTTCTTTGGCTACACCTCTTTTAATTTGCAGTTCTCGCAGTCTAACCATGGTTGTAGATTCACAGTCATCACTTGGTTCTCGCAACAGTCTTACTTCTCGTAGAGCATTCAGATTGTCAGCCTGGTCCATAGTGCGTCCGCCCTCCACAGTATACAATGATGTATAGAATTAATAACATTTCAGGTATTGATCGATACTCATTGAAGAGTTGGGAACAGAATTACGTATAAGAAGTAACATGGATGCCAAACCACCATTGGCGAGTGGAAGTTTTTGTAAGAGGAATTTGCCTTTGGCTGAGACTCAAAACTTCGAGGAAAAACCAGACGGACACATAATAAAAAAAAAAAATAATAATAATAAAAAAAAACAGACGGCTACTGGTACTATTAGCATTGGGACTCTTCGCTGGCTGCTGCAGATGAAAACGGAGCACGCATGCGAATGTCCCGAGTGCTGTGATGTTGGTTTTTGACTCAACTCTACATCTCGAAGACTGAATGTTAAGTGATAAGTGCGATGCATATTCCTTGGGCATGAAATGGCTGTGCATCATCATCATCAGCATATGCCATGCCGATAAACGTGGGCGGTCATGATTCGCCATGTCACTCGATCACCAGAGTCGTGGATCAGCTCAGCGTTCTTGTCTCGACTATGCCACGTGGTCAAGCCATCCAGGTATTTACTTCTCTGCCTTCCTCTTGTTCTCTTCCCCTCTGTCTTGCCAGTTGTCACCAAGTTCTCCAATTTATTTCTCCTCATAATGTGTCCAAAAAAAAAAAAAAAACTGACTGTCTACGTCTAATTTCTCTAATCATTTTACGGTTTCTATTTGTTTCTTGTAAGACTTGGCCATTGGTTTTTCTGTCTGTCCATGATATTCTTTGCAGTTTCCTCAGAAATCACATTTCCACAGCCTTCAGATGTTTTTTCAGCTTGTCTGCTCATTGTCCACGCTTCACATTCATGCAAACGTTTAGGTTCTATGCATCACCCCAACACTCGTTTTCTCGTTGCAAATGACATCTTTTTTATTAGTCAGTATATGTTCGTGCATCTATCGGAATTAGGTTGGTGAGAAGACCTGTTTTCAGACTCGACACCAGAGTGCCATCCCAGCGGGGACTGTTTCACAGAGCCCTCCTTCCCCTCTCCAAATCCAAATACCAGCCAGGTGTGCAAGGTCGATACCGGGACTTCACATTTCCTAAGAGGCACATTTGGGTGCAACCAGGTCAAGATGTGGCACTGCACGCGCAAAATGGCTGAGATTAGATCTCGGTACACACGTGGATTGGCAACTCAAACAGCAAGTCACACAGCCTCACACTGGATTGGCCCCTCAGACAGCAGATCATACACTCTTACACTGGACTTGACTGGCATCTCAGACAACAGGTCACACACTCTTACACTGGATTGGCATCTCAGACAACAGATCACACACTCTTACACTGGATTGGCATCTCAGACAACAGGTCACACACTCTTACACCGGATTGGCATCTCAGACAACAGATCACACACTCTTACACTGGATTGGCATCTCAGACAGCAGATCACACACTCTTACACTGGATTGGCACCTCAGACAGCAGATCACACACTCTTACACCGGATTGGCATCTCAGACAGCAGATCACACACTCTTACACCGGATTGGCACCTCAGACAGCAGATCACAGACTCTTACACTGGATTGGCATCTCAGACAACAGGTCACACACTCTTACACTGGATTGGCATCTCAGACAACAGGTCACACACTCTTACACTGGATTGGCATCTCAGACAGCAGATCACACACTCTTACACTAGATTGGCACCTTAGATAGCAGATCGCACAATCTTACACTGCCCTGAATATGACATTTCTAGACAAGACATCTGTTCTGTAGAAACAACAATGGAAGATAAACTTTATGGACCACTGAGTTAACTAAAATAAAAAAAAAAAAAAAAGACAGCATGTATATATAAGAGACAACATTTCAAATCATCTTCATCATTATCATTATAGACTTAGACAATAAATTTCAAGCGAACTATAGAAGAAGAAAAGAAGAAGAAGAAGAAGAAGAAGAAGAAGAAGAAGAAGAAGAAGAAGAAGAAGAAGAAGAAGAAGAAGAACGAACGAACTTTATTTTCAAAGTGACACAAACTAGACAGAAGAAGGTCTAGTTTGATAACTCGATGAGCTTTAGGTATTTCAGTGTCCACAAACTAGAACCTGATACCCAGAGCGACTCTCTGTAAGTTAGATTTGAAGTAACGGTGAGTCCCATGTTTATTTTGTTTTCAGCAATGAACATTTAAAAACCTGTGGGAAAAACAAAACAAAACGCATGGAACATATCTTCAAAAGAAATAGATTAGAGAAATTTGCCACATGCGAGAAACATACTAGGTAAGAGAAACACGGAATGATAAAAAAAAAAAAAAAAAGAAGAAGAATGTGGAGGTTTAAAACATAGCCTGAAATACTTTCCGGGTCATGCTGGAGTGGGAGACAACGAGCGTGCGCATAGCGCCAATAGCCGGAACCTCACGGCGAAAATTGGAGATAATTTGAAAACAAACTTAAGAACACATGAAGCACGAACTAATTAATAACAACAGTCAATTTCAATTAACATTTTCGAGGGCATAGACAACTGGAATGTCCTGGCTGCAAGTAAAACAGCTCACAAATATTGACTCGTGCTCACAGATGTAGAAGAAAGAAGTAGATATTATAGGATACACTAAGCAACATAAAAATTAAAAAATATAGTTGCCACATCCGGATTCGAACCTGCCACCATGACTGCAAGTATGAGCTAGAGTCTAGAACTGACACCGATGGAAGAAGAAGTGTTGTCTAGTGGTTTCGTTTTAGTGTGCCCCGAAGTGTCTTCTGACAGTGCTGGTCTATTGCTATATTCAAAACAATGTTTTCCCGTAGTGAATTTGAATAATGAAGACACAAACAATAGATTGCACGATTTATTGCCTGGCATATTTCGCTGCATCTCGTCAGGTACATACTGCAGAAATCACACAACTTACGTGAAATTAACTAGATAAATCCTTCAAGTTGAAATATACACATATTCGCACAGTAATGTCACTTATCTACCACGGTAATTTTAAGCTGACTAACATGTCTTTCTGTTTACACAATTCTGGCTTGCGTTGATTGATCATAATTGCTTCTGCAAACTTTAACAAGCGAGTATTTTGTGTGTTAAACAACACGCGAAAGGCAGTGTCTCTGTCCACCACATGGCCACTGTCGATAATGTGCCTACCAATTGAAGACGCCGGGAGCTTCCGGTGTGTCGGCCCCACGAGGCTAGCATCTCCTGTGTGTTGTATCTTGTTGACCCATTGAGGTATGTGTTCTGACACCCGTTAGTCACATGTTAGTCAGCTTAAAATGACCGTGGTAGATAATTGACATTACTGTGCGAATATGTGTATATTTCAACTTGAAGGATTTATCTAATTAATTCACGTAAGTCGTGTGATTTCTGCAGTATGTACCTGACGAGATGCAGCGAAATATGCCAGGCAATAAATCGTGCAATCTATTATTGCAATATATTTATTTCAGCTTTTTGTATTTGATCCAGCTTGATTTGTGGTCACGCCCTTACAATCTCCGTGCTGGATTCCTTGCCAGGGGCGGCGCTTTCGTGGTTTCTTAACGACGATCCACTGGAGATGGATCCGAGGTATGTGAAGTGTAGCCACTGTTGCCGGATTGTCTGATAGGGATACAGGTGTTAGTTTGAGGATGGAGGTGACTGCCATTACTTAGGTGTTGAGGAGGTTGGCTGATACTCAAGCCACCCGTAGGCAGGCAGGCAGGCAGGAAAGAACGAACAAACAAACAAAAGAAGGAACTCTTCAAAGGGTCGCAAATTGAGCACGCAGGTCCGTCTTACATTTTGCCCTTCCAACCACCCATCTTTCACACACGGTCACACAGTCTGGAATTCTGAGATAAGTAGCACCCCCCCCCCTCCCCCACCCCGATACGACCCTCCCCCACCACCCCTCCACTTCCTTTTCACTGTTCTCATTTTTTTCATGTGATAATTCTTCTCATTCGGTTATGTTGCTTTAATGTTGTCACTCTAGTGTCTGCCCCGTGTTTACTACATGTTGTGGTTTGGGATATTTATTTCCTGACGAAGGCTAGTCACCACAACGTCCTTTGTTTTCGGTAATTGTGTTCTGTAAAGCTGCATTACTTCGTTTTCTTTATACTGTTTTATCTCCCACACACCAACGGTATCGATATGTTCTCCGGTCTTGTTTTGTCGGCGTTGGATTCTTCTCCTGTTTGTCCACTATGATGTTGATTCCTGAATGGAGCCATGACTGTGTTTGATTCTCAGTCCGAGTTACATAGAGTTCACAGTGGACAGATACAGCATGAGAGGCAATCACGTATAGACAATTCCCTCTTACGAGGATTTGCATGGGAAAACTACCTGGGTCATGCTGGAGTGGGAGACAACGAGTTTGCTGGTCTGCTTTCTTCAGTAATGCAAATTACCGAAAACAAAGGACATTGCCGCGACTAGTCTTCATCTTGAAACAAATATCAGAAAACACAAAATGTAAACTCTCACAACGAAAATGGGGGATAACCTGAAGACAAAGAGCAACTACTAGAGTTATCGCAAGGGAGATAATAATGATAAAAAGTGTCCCGATATATTTTGCTAATACGGGTCAGTGACTTGACACTGACATAATATTTTGTAGTCATGAGAGCAAGAATAAAGTCCAATCATACGCTCCCTCTAGCAGGCGTCGAGCACTGACATCAAATCCGCGTGCTCATAACATTATCAGCACAGTTCCTTATCGCTGTCACTCCCGCTATTGCAAGGGAATGCGAAACATATTTTAGTTGAACTTGTACTAATATCGGCAACCGACGATCACGTACAATCACCAACCTTAACGATAATTGAATGCCATTTTACAGGACGCCGCAATCAACGCCAGCATGTATTGGCTGTTTGTGATTTTCTAGGTACGTTTACGTTCAGTAGTTTGCCATTGATTCCTGAACGGCCAAGCTAATTTAAAAATAAAATAGTGCCAGCGGGGAATTGCTGTATGGTCTGTGTTGTTATTCGTCGTTGACCATTTGTGAATGTGGTTTCACAATCCAGACATACCGGGTTAAAGTCAGCCGCTGATGAAAGGGGGAACCGAACACTTGTTTTCTGAGCTTCGAGGACTGGACTCGCCGCTTGCTACGGGAGGGAAAGACTGGCCACCTGTTCCTCCATGCACTCCGGCCTGCAAAAATGTGAAGGTCATACCACATCACAGACTTATAGTGAAGGTCATACCACATCACAGACCTATAGTGAAGGTCATATCACATCACAGACCTATAGTGAAGGTCATACCACATCACAGACCTATAGTGAAGGTCATTCCACGTCACATACCTATAGTGAAGGTCATAGCACATCACATACCTATAGTGAAGGTCATACCACATCACATACCTATAGTGAAGGTCATACCACATCACAGACCTATAGTGAAGGTCATACCACGTCACAGACCTATAGTGAAGGTCATACCACGTCACAGACCTATAGTGAAGGTCATACCCCATCACAGACCTATAGTTCCTGCTTCAGGGCATGGTACCAAAAATGTGTTTGTAAATAAGAAGGTCATCATCATCATGTGCCATAACGATAAGCGTGGGCGGTCATGTTTCGCCATCTCACACGATCACCAGAGTCGTGGATCAGCTCTGTGTTTCTGTCTCAACCTTGCCACATTTTCAAGCCATCTTGGTATTTACTTCTCTGCCTTCCCCTTGTAGCCAAGTAATCCAGGTATTTACTACTCTGCCTTCCCCTTTTTCTCTTCCCCTCAATCTTGCCAGTTGTCACCACGTTCTCCAACGTATTTCTTCTCGTAATGTGATCAAACAACTATGACTGTCTACGTCTAATTTCTCTAATCAGTTTACTGTTTTCGTTTGTTTCTTGTAGGACTAGAAGGTCAAAGACTCCTTTACACACCTTCGGACGCAGTGGGTATATGGTGCGAGACCCAGGTCGTCATAGAACAACCGGCACTCGGTGGCTGATGTGGTCAAGATCACGCCGGGCCATCTTTTACTTCCCCAGAAATTTTCTGGTACCCACGTGAGAATGGGTCGATCTGAGAGCCCATGTAAATTTAAAAAAAAATAAAAAAAATAATCCGTCTCTATGTGAATTCGAACCCAAGACCACAGAACCGAGAGGCGAGCGTCTAGCCGCCACACTTCCACAACATAACACGCAACTACCATAATCCCGATCGGTAACTGTAGCTTTCAAATTGTATGTTGTCTAGTGCGTTCTCTAGTCTCTACTGCCTTCTTCTCTTTCTATGAGCGTCAAACAATACTATGTGTGTTTATTTGTGAATTGTCTTAGTGGCCGCAAAGTGTTCCCCAATTGATTTTATTTGTATCTTCCAGTAATAATCTGATCTTCGTTTAACGCTGATTACTGTGTACTCTGGTGTTTGCCCATCTCAGCCGAACCCTGTACAACAAAGGTAACATCGACATCACTGACCTGACGCCCGGCGATTCTGGAGTCTACACCTGCCTGGCCGAGTGGGGGCCGGAGAAAGCCAGGGACAACATCACGGTTGGCGTGTACAGTCTTGTGGTAAATGATCATGTTTATAGCTCACAATTATTGATAATTATTGTCTGAAGGATTTATCTAGTTAATTTACTTTATGTTGGGTGAATTCTGCAAGTATGTACCTGACGAGATGCAGCGAAATTATGGCAGGCAATAAATTGTGCAATCTATTGTTTGTGTCTTCGTTATTCAAATATAGTTATTGTCCCAAGTCGTTCATAATTATATATCTATATATTACACACATATGTATAGTTATTATAGCCAGTCGTTTACGCATACACACACACACACACACACACACACACACACACATACAGACTCATCACGTGTCGTGTTTCGCCTTCTCACACGATCACCAGAGTCGTTGATTATCTCTGTATCCTTGTCTCGACCAAGCCATGTGGCCAGGACATCCAGAAATTTGCCTGGCTGCATTCCCCTTATTCTTTCCCCCTTAGTCTTGTAATCGAGAACAACAACAACAACAACAACAACAACAACAACAACAACAACAACAACAACAACAACAACAACAACAACAACAACAACAACAACAACAACAACAACATCAATATGAAAATATTCATTATAAAGTCATGGGAAATGTGTACTGGTTTCTGCACATTTCCTATGCCTTCATAATGCATATGTTAACATTGCTGCTGTTAATCTTGATAAGCAGTTTGACAAGTCTCTCCGAGAAAACCGCACCCGTGAACCTAACATCGTAGCCAGAATCGAACCCACAACCTTCGGTGTGCGAGACAGGCAGGGCAACCACTTCACCACGGAGACTTTCTTTTACTTACTAGTATAGGGTATATTTTTTATTGACATGTGATCTATATCTTTAGGTACCACTCCAGTCATATAGGGTGTATTTTTAATGACTGTGCAATGTTTGAAATTTTGAGAACAAATGTCTTAGAAGAATTCTAAACATCCAGTGGACAGATTTCAAAACCAATTCGCAAATAAGACAAGAGACTAAGCAAGATATTGTATCCAATTTTATAAGAAAACGCCGTTGGAACTACATCGGCCATATACTCAGAATGGACAAGACAAGACCCCCCTACCAAGTCCTCATATGGTCACCAGTAGGGAAAAGAAAACGGGGAAGACCAAGAGAGACCCTGAGTAGAACCATCATCAGAGAAGGCTCATTCAACGGCCAAGTGAACATCCAAGATCTACAACAGGTAGCAGCGAACCGCCAGACATGGAGAGTCATGACTTCTGCCCTATGCGCCGCCTTAGGCTCAAGAGGAAAGACTAACTAACTAATGTTTGAAAATATTGCCGGTCCAAGTTTTGTATTCACCCCCTGTAAATTTCATGCAACATAATAGGTAAATACAAAACTTGGACAGGCCATATTTTCAAACACTGCACAGTCATTAAAAATACACCCTTTATATACACATAGTGCTGTTTTACTGTGGGTGTAATCCCGGACTTTTGCTGTTTCTAAGCAAGATGCTTAACCACTGAAAATCTACTGCGCCACAAGAATGTTACCTAACCCTTTCTGCCCCAGTACAGGTGACGGCTGACAACCCCACGCGGTATGTGTTCGAGTCCGACGGCATGCAGCTGTTCTGCAACAGCCTCCCTCTGGGAGAGCTCTTCCCGACAGCCACCCGGCAGTGGTTCTACAACGGCACAAACGTGACCATCCCGATGCCGACGCTCGCCCTCAACGAAAGCGCCGACGTGGTGCCTCGCGTGACCAAGTCCATGGCGGGAGTGTGGGAGTGTCACGTCGAGGATGTGGCAACCAGTCGGGTTTGGACAACCTCGTGGTAGGAGAGACAGTGTGTGCCTTTCTTTCTTTCTTTCTGTCTGTCTTTCTGTCTGTCTGTCTGTCTGTCTGTCTGTCTGTCTGTCTGTCTGTCTGTCTGTCTGTCTGTCTGTCTGTCTGTCTGTCTGTCTGTCTGTCTGTCTGTCTGTCTGTCTGTCTGTCTGTCTTTCTTTCTTTCTTTCTTTCTTTCTTTCTTTCTTTCTTTCTCTTTCTTTCTTTCTTTCTTTCTTTCTTTCTTTCTTTCTTTCTTTCTTTCTTTCTTTCTTTCTTTTTCTGTCTGTCTGTCTGTCTGTCTTCGTTCCTTTCTTCATTCCTTCCTTTCTTCGTTCCTTTCTGTCTCTCTGTCTGTCTGTCTGTCTGTCTGTCTGTCATTCTTTTTCATAACCACGATCATCATCATCATCATCATCATCATCATCATCATCATCATCATCATCATCATCATCATCATCATCATAATCAGCATCATCATCACCAATTCTTCTTCTTCTTCTTCTTCTTCTTCTTCTTCTTCTTCTTCTTCTTCTTCTTCTTCTTCTTCTTCTTCTTCTTCTTCTTCTTCTTCTTCTTCTTCTTCTTCTTCTTCTTCCTCCTCCTCCTCCTCCTTCTCTACTGCTGTTGCTGTTAATTCTCTTCCTGTCTTTTCGGCTGTTCCTTCTTCCCACCTTCTCTTCCTCTTTCATCTCCTTCTACTTCGTCGCCGTCGTATTATTATTATTATTATTATTATTATCATTATTATTTTTATTATTAATATTATTATTATTATAGCAATTAATAACGTGCCGTTTGGTCAACAGTTGGTTATGAAATTCATATAACAGTATTGATTATCTCACACACGGAACTCTAAAAGCAGTGGCTATCAGAGTAAACATTAAGTTAGATGCATATCCTTTACAATACATTGCAGTCAACCCCATCATGTTTTGGCTGTTCGTGTTTCCTGGGCAAATTTACGTTTAGTAGTTTGCCATTGCTTTCTGAACGACCGGCACCCATGCCATTTCATAAAAAAAAAAACCTATTGCAGTCTGCTGCCAAATCGCACGTAGCTGTGTTTCGAACGCTGTATACGAAAAGAGACACATTACCAACCAGAAAAAGTAGCAGCAAAAAGCGACAACAGAACTGAGTCCTAAACCTAGAAAAGCCATCTTCGCTTCAGTGAAGAAACATGGCCGCCTGGTTACACCAACGCCTAAACACTCTGTGATGAACATTTTCTCCACTGGCCTGACCTATCACCCCCATGAACCCACAACTATAGAATTTCCACAGTTCAAATCCAACCGTTTGTATAGCACCACAGATTTCAAATTCTATGCTGTCTCCATATAGTGTGTATTTTTAATGATTGTGGGATTTTCGAAAATATTGCCGTTCCAAATTTTGTATTCACCCACTGTGGAGTTCATGCAACATAAAAGGTAAATACAAAACTTGAAATGACAATATTTTCAAAAATCCCCATAGTGATTAAAAATACACCTTGTACATTCTAACTTTAACATTCTAAGAAGGTAAGGAACCCATGACAGTTCTAGCAAACCGGTGGGGAATTTACTTGATCCTGGAAGAATACTGCTCATAAATCATGGAGAAACTGAAGGACAAGCGCTGGTCACATGGGCTGGTCAAATGGGCTGGTCAAAGGGGCTGTTTACAGGGTCTGGTCATGGGCGCTGACACTTCAGCTAGCTATCCCAACGACGTCTTACGGCATACGTGAAAGACAACAACAACAACAACAACAACAACGACGACGACGACGACAACAAAGACGACGACGACGACGACGACAACAACAACAACAATAACAAAAACAACATCAACGACAACAACAACGACGACAACAACAACAACAACATACTAATATAATGTTTTCTGTATATTTATACGAGTGCAAATCAGTAGGAGAGTATTTATTTCACTGTATTTTACCAGATGGCCTCACGGATTCCTAATGCACTTCATGTATTTAATGTAATACACCATACCAGAGAAGTGAATTACGCAACAGTCCCTTATATAATTCACCATGGTGTAACATTCATTTATGTAACAGACCGTGTGCCACACCCACTAAAGATAGTGTAATACACCCTTCTGGAGAAGACAGTTATGCAATACACCCATGTGTAACACACATATGTAATACACCCTTGGGTAATATTCCATTATATAATATATCCTCGTGTAACATTCCCTTATGTAAGATACCCTCGTGTAACAATCTCTTATGTAATATACCTTTGCGTAACATTCCCGCATGTAATATACCCTTGTTTTACATTCGCTTGTAATATACTTTTGTGTTACATTCCCTGATGTAATATACCCTTGTCAAACATTCTCTTATGTAATATACCCTATTGTAACATTCCCTTATGTAATATATCCTTGTGTAACATTCCCTTATGTAATATACCCTTGTGTAACATTCCCTTATGTAACATTCCCTTATGTAATATACCCTTCTGTAATATTCCTTTGTGTAATATATTCTTGTGTAACATTCCCTGGTGTAATATACCCTTGTCAAACATTCTCTTATGTAATATACCCTATTGTAACATTCCCTTATGTAATATATCCTTGTGTAACATGCCCTTATGTAATATACCATTGTGTATCATTCCCTTATGTAACATTCCCTTATGTAATATACCCTACTGTAATATTCCCTTGTGTAATATACCCTTGTGTAACATTCTCTTAAGAAATATACCCTACTGTAACATTCATTTATGTAATATACCCTTTGTAACATTCTCTTGTCTAATATACCCTACTGTAACATTCCCTTATGTAATATACCCTACTGTAACATTCCCTTGTGTAATATACCCTTGTGTAACATTCTCTTATGTACTATACCCTACCGTAACATTACCTTATGTAATATACCCTTTTGTAACATTCTCTTGTCTAATATACCCTACTGTAACATTCCCCTATGTAATATAACCTTTTGTAACATTCTCTTGTCTAATATACCCTACTGTAACATTCCTTTATGTAATATACCCTACTGTAACATTCCCTTATGTAATATACTCTTGGTAACATTACCTTGTGTATTTGTAAAATATAGCCTTATGTAACATTCCCTTATGTAATATACCCTATTGTAACATTCCCTTGTGCAATATACTCTACTGTAATATTCCTTTATGTAATATACACCCTTATGTAACATTCCCCTATGTAACATACCCGTATTTAACATACCCTTATGTAATATACCTTTGCGTAACATTCAGGTTTTAGATATGACGGAGCTACCGTAAGACAGGAGACGGTACTTCTTGCCGTCTGTTAGCGCCGAATGCTGGACGGCACTCACCAAACCCGACACCCGACATTGTACCAACGGCTTCGGGCGTAGGAGCACAATTGCGAGGGTACAGGTCTTATGCCTAGTGCGGAGAAATACAACCTAAAGACAAAGTGTCATGGCAGGGCAGACCAGGCCCTAAGCCTTGGTCGGCAACTGGTCTAGGATGGAAGCTCCGACAGGCGGACAGTTAGAGATTTGCTTTGCTGATCCGACAGCTTCTGTAACTTGCCTTGATTCAGTCTATTGGTGTTACCTTTCCTCTGGAGTAAACTAGGCAGGCCGAGAGAGGGATCATGCTGCATGGGCAACACATGGTCTCTGCAGTTCAGCACAGATCTTGTGCTGTGGAAAGTCATGACTCCATCCCTGGCCTTAATTAGTCTTGAAATCAAAGTGAGAGGAAGCAGTTACGGGTTATATAATCGCTACAGCCATGGGTTGTAGTTATCAAGCCGTTTCCAAAGCACGATGTAATAATCTATCGTTTGTCAAGACAGCAAGGGGCCAGACGGCCAGTCAGTCAGTCAGTCAGTCAGTCAGTCAGTCTGTCAGTTCTGCCATACAAAATATTTTCTCGTTACAGGTATCGTATTGGAGTCCAAGATGCGCCATCATTCTTAGCCAGGATCTACCGAACTTTAGCTGATCATATATATGTGGTTATAGTAGTGTCCTCGGTTATAGTAGTTCTGCTATGTCTGTGCTTTATCTTTGCTGTAAAGACAATGAAAAGCAAGGAGGATGAAACAGATGAAGAGTTTCTCCAGACACGCAACGGCTGGGAGAACACATTCTCCCATTTTGGTTCTGGGGGAAAGGTGAAAATCAAGGAGTCGGATCTGCCTCCAAAGAAAAAGGATAAAGTTGAAGGTGGGGCAGAAGAGGCAGCAGCTGGAGTGGCTATTGGCGAAAGTAGTTTAGACAATAAGGAAAATGAAGCGGCGAGTAAAGTTAATTTACTCGACGAAGATGGCGGAGACGATGAGGATACACATGTTGATAAGGATAAAGGGGACAATATTGGCGATGAAGATGATAATGACGGAGAAGAAAGCGATACCAACAAGAGCGCTATCCTATCGCAGAGGAAGGCAAGAAGAAGAAGAAGACACAAAGTCAAGCGGCAAAGCAAAGATAAAAGAAGGAATCCTGATTTGATCGACAACAACGAAAATATATCAAACATTCAAAGACATGCAACCATTGGAGATGCAATGGCAATAAAATTGACAGCTAAGCCAGAACACCGCAGGCGTGAAGATGGTAAAAGAAAGAAGCGGAAACAGCGAATAATTTACCCAGAACTGAGTAAGGACAGTGCCCTAAAATGGCTCATGCAGAATTCGCCACAATTAAGAAAGTTTCAGTCAATTTTGCGTGATACATACAACACAAGGACAACTGTCCAGGCTAGTAATGAGAAACTTGTGAGATCAACGGAAGTTGGACAGCAGATGCATCGCGAGTGTATGAACAGGGCATCTGCATCTACTTCCAGCAATGCCCAGGCACATTTGTGGAGGATGCCCGAATTCCGGCCAGCAGACGTCAAGACGTGGCTGGCTCGAGGACGTGAGCGCGTGAGTGGGTGGTCGACTAAACCGTCTTCTTGGGGACACGGCGATATCCGGTACACGGTTCTGCCTCAGGCTGACGACGAGGAGGAATTCATGGACTTTTGAGGTCCTCTGTGTTGCCGTTGTGTTGCTCCTGATCTCATGTTGTCGCTCAGGCTACGTGTGGTGTGGGAGACATACGACTAGGACAACGCCGACGATATAAGTCTACAAACACTGCTGTCTTCTATAGGGTGTATTTTTAATGACTGTGCAGTGTTTGAAAATATTGCCGGTCCAAGTTTTGTATTCACCCTCTGTAAAGTTCATGTCACATAAATAGGTAAATACAAAAAAAAACTTGGACCGGCAATATTTTCAAACATTGCACAGTTATTAAAAATACACCCTGTATTTACCAAGAACCAAAATGGTAACTGAAAAGTTGTATGGATTTGGTTGTTTGGGAGGTTGGTTGGTTGTTTGGTTGGTTGGTGGCTTGTATGGGGTGAGGGGGGGGGGGCAGGGGGGTGGGGGAGGGGGGTTGTTTGGGAAGTTGGTTGTCTGGTTGTTTTCTTTAGTGGATTGATTGATTGGTTGTTTGTTTGAGTGATTTATATTGTGGTGGGTTGTTTGTTTGAGAGGTTTATAGTTTGGTGGGTTGTTTGTTTAAGCGATTTATAGCTTGATTGGTTGGTTGTTTATAGATTGATTGGTTTGATGTTTGAGTGATTTATAGTTTTGTTGGTTGGTTGTTTGAGTGATTTATAGTTTGGTGGGTTGGTTGTTTGAGTGATTTATAGTTTGACTGATTGGTTGTTTGAGTGATTTATAGTTTGACTGATTGGTTGTTTGAGTGATTTATAGTTTGGTGGGTTGGTTAGTTGTTTGACAGATTTATGGTTTGGTTAGATGGTTGTTTGAGTGATTTATAGTTTGACTGATTGGTTGTTTGAGTGATTTATAGTTTGGTGGGTTGGTTAGTTGTTTGACAGATTTATGGTTTGGTTAGATGGTTGTTTGAGTGATTTATAGTTTGACTGATTGGTTGTTTGAGTGATTTATAGTTTGACTGATTGGTTGTTTGAGTGATTTATAGTTTGGTGGGTTGGTTAGTTGTTTGACAGATTTATGGTTTGGTTAGATGGTTGTTTGAGTGATTTATAGTTTGATTGGTTGGTTGTTTGAGTGATTTATAGTTTGGTGGGTTGGTTAGTTGTTTGACAGATTTATGGTTTGGTTAGATTGTTGTTTGAGTGATTTATAGTATGGTTGATTAATTGTTTGAGTGATTTATAGTTTGTTTAGTTGGTTGTTTGAGTGATTTATAGTTTGATTGGTTGGTTGTTTGAGTGATTTATAGTTTGGTGGGTTGGTTAGTTGTTTGACAGATTTATGGTTTGGTTAGATGGTTGTTTGAGTGATTTATAGTTTGGTGGGTTGGTTAGTTGTTTGACAGATTTATGGTTTGGTTAGATGGTTGTTTGAGTGATTTATAGTATGGTTGATTAATTGTTTGAGTGATTTATAGTTTGTTTAATTGGTTGTTTGAGTGATTTATAGTTTTTTTGGTTAGTTGTTTGAGAGATTTATAGTTTGGTTGGTTGGTTGGTTGGTTGGACAAGCATTGTTGTAAGACTGATATTTAACTTGAAAGTCCGGTGCATTGGTACTTAGGTCGTCCTGAAAAGGGCCAACATCTATGGAAGTTATGTTAATATGGAGATCTTCCACCCAACCCGATATGAAAGTTATGTTAATATGGAGACCTTCCACCCAACCCGATATGGCAGTTATGTTAATATGGAGATCTTCCACCCAACCCGATACCGAAGTACTTTCTCCAAGAGGAATGTGGTAAAGAGTTCACCTTACCCTCGTCAAGTTCAAGATCCAACGGGGTGTGCAAAACCGGTCCTGGACTTTTACATCTGCGTAGAGGTATATGAACAAGGGAAAAGCAGAGAAGTAAATACCTGGATGGCTTGGCCACGTGGTATGGTCAGGACAAGAACACTGAGCTAATCCACAACTCTGGTGATCGCGTGAGATGGCGAAATATGACTACCCATGCTTATCGGCATGGTACATGATGATGATGAGAGGTATATGAGGATATAACCAGGTACGATTCATTGGGGAGCGGGGGGTGGAAAAAATAAATACTCGGAATACATCTCACCTCCATTGCACCGGGTTTTATCCCATATGGCTCGGTCTCTTTCCGCAGCTTGGGCTGCCGAAAGCGTCGCACAAAGCATGAACTCCGTAGCTCCAGCGACGACCCCCAGGAGTAACCGAGAAAAGTGCACTCGTGAACCGAAAGACGTAACCCGGAATCGAACTCACAACCTTCGGAGCGTGAGGCAGACGTCTTGACTACTTTGCCACGGAGTTTCCCGTCCATCTTGAATATGAAGATACTGAATTCGATAATAAATAATTTGCTTAGGTTATTGCTTAGATTGTCATTAACCCACTGAATTCAGTAATAGAACACTGTGGATGTTATTGTTTCAATTGTAAGCTAAGATATTGAATTAAGTAATAAAGACCGTGTTGAAGTTATTGTTTCGATTGTAGGCTAAGATACCGAATACAGTTTTAAAAAATGACACGTGTAAATTATTGTTTCGATTGTAAGCAAACATATTGACTTTAGTAATAACGAATATGTTGAAGTTATTGTTTTGATTGTAAGCTAAGATATCGAATTCAGTAAACCAAAAAAAAAAAAAAAAAAAAAACGTTTAAACAATTGTTACGATTGTGAGCTAAGATATTGAAGATATTGAATTCAGTCTAGGGGATAACGTCTTTCTCCGTAATCCCATATATTCTCGTGAGTAACGTAACCTGCGCGAGAATCGGTAGCGGTTCTCGCCGCGTTGGTAACTTACGGGGTATGTGAGCCGGTCGCTCAGAAAGCTATGGCAAACTGCTGAGCGTAATCTTGCCCAGTACATCAACAGCAGCTGAAACAATGCTGATGTTGACTGCAACGTTCTGTAAGGGATATGAAAAAAAAAAAAAGAACAGAATATGCTGGAGTTATTGATTTGACGCTTAATTCTGTAATGAAGTACGTGTTGAAATTAATATTTAGATTGCACGCTAAGATACTGAATTCAATCATACATAACATATTGAAGTTACTGTGTCGATTGTAAGCTAAGGTACGTAATTCAGTGCTAAAGAACATGTTGAATTTATTGTTTCGTTTGTCAGGTAGAATATTGAATTCAGTGATGAAAAGCGCGGTTAAGTTATTGTTTATATTGTAAGTTAAGATAAAAAAGTGTTTAATAAATAAAAAATTGTTTCAATTGTAAAAGAAGGTGTCGTGTCCTCCTTTAAAGTGTCGTCCCTGGAGTGAGGAGATCCGACACCCACATTATAATATTATTTTTTTCCCCCTCAATATTCTGGAGAATCCACCCGCTTCCGTCCAACACACTCCATCAGCCTATGGACACCTTTTCCTATCACTCTCACACTGTCGTACTATGCCCCCTTCTCATACTTCCCCAACGCAACATACTCAACAACTCTTGCTTCTAGAAATTAATAAAGATTAATTTATTAAAATAAAAAGTGTAACGTGTATGAGACGTGTATGCGAAGAAAATGTGTGACGTGTTCTATAAAGTGTGTAGACTCTGTCTCTCAGACATCAACTCAGTCAGCTGATCACAGCAAAGATAGACCACAGCACGTTACGTCAGAACAAGTACGTCTCACCCGTTGCCGGAACCATCTTGCCGGATAATGCTTTGCCTCTGTAGACCTCTGGTAATCCAATTTCATGAACATCCGAAATAGACACCGGTGGTATTAACAGTTAATCATGGACCGGTTGCACTCTACACAATGTCCGTTCCTAACGTTCCTTAACAAACTGCACAAGTCTTTTGTAGTGTGTACGCAGTTAGTTAGTTAGTTAGTTAGTCGACAGATCATCCTCGTTGCACATCGAACCATTCAGTCCATAAGTGCTAATTTCTAATGTTAATTGTTGCTGTACTAACACTAGGTACTCTTAGCCGGTTCTCGGTTCGTTACTACTGTCTAATGATGTGTGGTGCATCAATATGCCTCACTCTCTTTGATGAATCAATTTCCTTCTAGCGTAAGTTATGTTTCTGTATGCAACTTTATTGACTCTTGAACTGGTGTTCTTCAGAATGGGTTTTTTAATTCTTTCCCAAAACTTGTAGAGTTTCCTTGGATCTGGTAGGGAACCTAGGATAGAAACAACACATCTGGTGATAGTACTAGTCACTGATCCTTTCGGCTGAGTGTAAGCCTATCACCTTGCGTAATGACCTTTAGCTAACTAGACTTAGTCACAGAGCAGATTAGCTACCCACCTAGAGTCGAATCAGGCTATGACAAAGAAAAAATATCAGCAAACAGAATGCGGAACCCCGCCCACCAGGGACACCTACGGGAAGATCCCAATTATCCTTCATTACTCAATTCTCAACTAGTAAAGCTTATCAACACTTCACTAATCTATTCTAGCTAACAGAGCCAAGTATCACTTCACTACTCTAGCTAGTTTCCACTAACAGTGCTAATCATCACACTATAGTTTAACAAGGCCACAGTCTATAGTAATTATAACGAATATATTATAATAAGTTATACCTTAAATGGCACTACTGCAGTCCTATAAATCATATCTACATCTGCCATATAGGCACGCGTAAAATTAAGTCACTAATTAACACACGGGAGATATTATTTCCACTGGCACTGCAGTGCCCTGCACTCTGTCTAGAGCATTATTCAAGTCCCCCCTAGTTGATCTCAACTCGAGTTTATATGGCAAACTACCAAAGTTGTCCACGTGACGTTATCCTTTACTCCCCCACACAGGTGGCACAGTGGCAAATCATTCCCTGTCAAGAACTATTTTCCTGGCTTAAATCCTGTCAAAGTTGTTAGTAATTGCCTAGAATCTCAAAACAAGCCAGATAGTTTCTGTAAACTCCCAACAAAGAGTTTCGATACCAAGCTGCCAATCATCTTGATGTTCCGGAAACCAAGAATTGACAGATGCACTGTTTTCCGTACTAGGTACTTCCGTTTTACATCTGCCCCTGTGATCTCACGGCTTCCATCTGCATTCAAATGTTGACAAACTTGTCACTCTTCTGTTCCGTGGTGACAATCCCAGCAGCCATTTCCGTCTGATGTCCGGCAGTATAGATGACAAACGGAACCATTCCATATCCTTCTCCCTCACCACAAAATGTGTTTATGGGCTGACACGATGTAACCTGTACAACTGTGTTTACTCTGTTAGTACAAATAGATGTCGCTGGTCGATCGTCCGCTTAATCCGAAAATCCTCTGTAATAATCAACCGGATAAACACACGGTTTCATTTTGTGACATAGGCCCCCTCCTAAGAGAGTAGTCCATCTCACTCTTCTCCACCGTGAGTTTAGTCCAGATGATTCATTCTTCTTCTTCAGGAGCTGGGTGTCTTGACAAGAAATCCGCTCCAACATTTTCCTTCCCAGGAATGTACTCTACTGTGAAATTTTTTCCTGTTGAAGTAACAACGACCACCGCATCAAACGTGCGTTGAGCTTCTGAGAAGTAGCCAGGAACATCAGGGGCTGATGATCTGACTGGACCCGAAACTTAACTCCATACAAATATGGCTGAAATTTTTGCACTGCCCATACGAGGGACAAGCATTCTCTCTCGACGGTTGAATAATTCCTCTCCGCCTGTAGAAGTTTCTTACTTGCGTATGCCACAGGTTTCAAAACCGAAGCATCGTCTTTTCCTTCCTGTAACAAAGCGGCTCCAATTCCAATCGCACTTGCATCCGTTCTCAACACAAATGGTTTGGAAAGGTCAGGGAGCTGTAATACAGGTTTGCTGACCAAGGCCTCCTTTAACTGACTATAGGCATTCTCACATTCTGGTGTCCAATTGATTTGGTCCGGGAATCCCTTTTTCAAGGTTTCCGTCAACGGAGCTCCCAGTTCAGTGAAATGTGGGATAAATTTGTGGTAGAACCCACACAACGAGAGAAAAGATCGCACATCCTTCTTCGTTTTTGGTCTTGGTGCATTTCTGATTTTCTCCAGGTTCTTCTCTTCTGGAACAATGTGTCCTGGAGTGATGGTGTGACCTAGAAATTCCAGAGTCTGGTAACCAATCATGCACTTGGTTGGACGAGCAGTAAGCCCTGCTTCCTTGAGTCTATTAAACACTCTCTCCAAGGATTGTAAGTGGTCATCCAAGCTGTCACTGGAAATCAGAATATCATCCATGAATGAGATGATGGACGGATCCTGTAACGGATCTAGTAAAGTCCTCATCATGCGTGTAAACACACTAGGTGCATTGCTGAGTCCAAAGGCCATGACCTTGAATTCGTAGTGTCCCCTGGGTGTACTGAAAGCTAACAGTGGTCGAATCTCCGGTTTGACTGGTATCTGATAGTACCCCCGACTCAGATCCACCTTTGAAAAGTACCGAGCCTTATGGAGCCTAGCGAATAGCTGAGTTGGATTCGGCAAAGGTTCCACCTGAAATTGTGTGTGACTGTTCAGCAGTCGGTAGTCTATACACAACCGGTGTTCTCCACTTGGTTTGCGTAACAAAACTACCCCCGCATTGTATGGGGATGTGGATGGTGCAATCACATCATCCTCCAGCAATTTGTGTATTTCCTCCTCCAGGGCCTTTTCTTTAGAGAATGGCACTGGGTAAACCTTCTGACGAACCGGCTCCTGTGTGGTCAAAGTCATCTCGAACTCCACCAACCTCGTTCGTCCTGGTTTATCCGTCAGTATCTCCTTATGAGACTTGAGAACCTGGGTTATCTTTTCCCTCTCCTGTGAGGTCAGATCAGGGTTCACTTGTACATCCCTATAGGTTTCCTGGTGTACCAAGGGATATTCCCTGCCCTCGTTGGTTCCCACTTCTGTCTCCACTGCAACTGTCATTGCCATGAGGTGAGCTGCCTTGTCTCTCTTCGTATTTCCGCAAGAGATTGATATGGAAAATCTTCGACTTTCCCCGGATCCGGATCTGATAGTTGGTTCTGGATATCACCCTTTCCACGGGAAATGGTCCTTGCCAACCTATCTCCAGTTTGTTGTTTCCCGTTGGGAGTAGCAACAAGACTTTATCTCCCACCTCTAGAGATCTTTCTTTAGACCTACGGTTGTAGTAAGCCGCATGTCTTTTCCTGGCCTTTTTCAAGTTTTGATTTGCCAGAGTCCATCCCTTATGGAGTTTTTCTTTCAGTTCCTCCACGTATTGATAGGATGAGATCACTTCTTCTGACGTCCCCTCTTCAGTCCAACTCCTCAACATGGCTTCCAACGGTCCTTTGATTGGACGACCAAACAGCAACGTAGCGGGTGGTAGTCCTGTTGAGCCATGAGGAACTTCCCGATAGGCAAAGAGTGCTGCTGGGATATATTCATCCCACCTATCCGGTTTTTCCTGCGCTAATTTCCTGAGCATTGTCATCAACGTGCCGTTGAAACGCTCCACTTGTCCATTGGCTTGAGGGTGGTAAGGGCTGGTATGTATGTGGTTAGAGTGAAACACCCTAAATACCTCCTCCATGAGTTTTCCACAAAACTGAGATCCATTATCCGTCAGAATTTGATCCGGAAAGCCTAATCTGGTAAAGGCCTCCATCAGTGCGTCCGCCACTCTTTTCGAGTCAAACGTGGTCAACGGTATCGCCTCACCCCACATTGTACAGCAATCCACCATTGTGAGTATATACATGTTCCTCTTCCTAGTCCTGGGAAGTGGACCCACGATATCGATGGCTACCCTCTCGAAAGGAGAGTTCATGATGGGCATCTCACCCAACATCACCGGTGCTGTCCAGTGTTTCGGTGCCACCCTCTGGCACTCAGGGCATGACTTCACATACCGACGCACATCATCTGTCATTCCCGGCCAATAGTAATGGCAGGAAATCCGCTGCATGGTGGCGGCAATACCCATGTGTCCACTAAAGGAGATGGTATGCCCCATATGAAGAATCTGGGACCGATGAGCTTTCGGGACGACCAACTGACCGTATAGGTTGTCTCCCCTTCCTGCTCTCCTGTAGAGTATCCTATTCTTCATGTAGTACTGCCCCCGTCCTGGTGGATCAGCACTTTTCTGCAGCTTTTTGTAGCGAGGACGTAAAGTATCATCCTCACTCTGGGCAGTTCGTAGCTCCCCCGGCATTGGGTTAGTCACAATTGCGTCTGCCTCTTCCGTTTTCGTCTGAGAGCGAGTCTGCATTGCTCCCATATGAATTGGCTCCCTGGGCATTCCCAGAAAGATATACCGGCAACCTAGGATGACTGGAAAAATGGGATCGGTCAATACAGCGGCCTTGATGGTGCCGGTGACGTACCTTGACCGAATCTCCACATTAGCAATGGGCAACTTCATGGTTACAGCACTCTTCTGTGCAGGCTGTATGTCCAATGTTTCACCTGTGAATTGTTCTGGATGTACCAGATCCGCAGAAATCACGGCCTCCCCGTCCAGTCCTGTGTCGTATAAACACTCCACTTGACGACCGTTAACCTCTACCAATTCCACTACAGGTGGTTTTTCCTGGTCTGGAGTCTCTTCCTCGGCCTCGACCTGTTCGGTGGGCTCCACCTTAGGTTTCCCGGGGCACACGACGAATTGAGTGTCTCCTGACTTTCCCCTGCAGTCAATAGCATTGTGCGTATTCGACTGGCATTGGTTGCACCATTTCCATGTCCTAGATTTTCTATTGCCAGAATTGAGTGAGCTCTCCTGGTGGCGAGCTTCCTTGTTGACCTTGGCATATTCCGTGACAACCTCCTTGGAAGTCACTTGACATGCTGCAAAGTGAGGGTTCTTAGCCTTCGATTTGCAGTCCCTCGTATTGTGAGAGGGTGACTTACAAATTGAACACCACTTCTCCGACCACGGTCGTTTAGGTGTAGAGCTTGAAGTGCTCTTGCTTCCCTCCTTCTTCTTCTCTGAACTATCCTCTGATTTTTGCACATAAGGTTCCCACTTTTTTGTTCCTGTGTTTTTGGCTTTCTTCTTGTCATGTTTCTCTTGACTTTTGGAGTTGGTGGAAAGGTTCTCCCCTGCCTCCCCATGTACCTCGACGAACCGTTCTGCTAATTTATTCACGATGTCAATACGTTCCGCTCCTTGTTCTCCCAGGAACGTCCTGAGAGGTTTAGACATTTGCTTCTTCAGCTGGTCGACCACCATGAGCTCTTCCAGACTCTCATAGTCATGTGCGAACCCAGCCAAATCCATCCACTTATGGAGATAAGATTTAAGACGCAAACTGTAGGCGGCAACAACTCTCCCGGTTCTCGTTTCGCTGCTCGAAATTTTTTCCGGTAGGTATGTGACGTAACCTCGAATCGTTTCAGCAGAGCCGTCTTTAACTCATCATAATTGTTCTCATGTCCTGGTGGCAGGCGAGTATAAACCTCGTATCCCGTCCCGCGTAATCCCTGGGATAGCTTAAGATTCCATTTGTTACGCTCCAAACCCATAGCAACTGACATAGCCTCGAAGCGTTGAAGGTATTGATCAATCTTCTCTTTGTCCTCCTCGTAGACCGCTAAAGGAAACTTCATAGCATGGTACCCATGTCCACCTACTGGTGTTGATCCTGAGATGGAGGAACCTCCAACTGCTCCCTCAGTTTCTCCATTAGATTGACTCTTGAGCTCGAGTTCCCGCATCCGGCACTCGTGCTCCCTCTTCTGTGCTTCTTGTTCAGCTTCTAATTTCCTAGCTGCTTGTTCAGCTTCCAATTTCCTAGCTGCTTGCTCAGCTTCCAATTTCTTAGCTGCTTGCTCAGCTTCAAATTTCCTAGCTGCTTGCTCAGCTTCCAATTTCCTAACTGCTTGCTCAGCTTCCAATTTCTTAGCTGCTTGTTCAGCTTCCAATTTCTTAGCTGCTTGTTCAGCTTCCAATTTCTTAGCTGCTTGTTCAGCTTCCAATTTCTTAGCTGCTTGTTCCAACTCCATCCTTCTCAATTCCAACTCGGCCTTTCGCTCTTCCCTTTCTGCTTGACGATACTCTCTCTCCACTTCCTGTATGTAATCCGTTAGAGCAGAACCCCCCAATCCCATTTCTTCCCCCTTTGCCTTTAATTCTAACGTGGTTAGTTTAGGGGTGGCCATTATACAGAGAGGTAAGCTAGCAGGTCTAGTACAATATAACTACCAATTACTATACAGATATATGAACAAGTAATATAAATCTAGATATTACCACACACAGTACATTCACTCAGTGACAAGAGTAGAATCAGGACCACAGACCTATGCAGACGTGTGAAGTGTGAACAGGTAAGATATTAGTCCTAACCCCTATCCACATTCACTCTAGCTGGATTCTCCAAAATGATATCTCCCTCTTATAACTAAGGATCCCGTGTCAAAAGACCCCGTTTCAGAAGATCCCACTGTCAAAGGTTCCTGCTTGCAGGAGATCTCGCTGTCCAAGGATTCCGTTTACGGGAGATCCCGCTGTCCAAGGATCCCGTTTACGAGAGATCTCGCTGTCCAAAGATCACGTTTACGATAGATCCCGCTGTCCAAAGATCCCGTTTACGAGAGATCCCACTGTCCAAATATCACGTTTACGAGCCCCCAATAATGTCGTGTCCTCCTTTAAAGTGTCGTCCCTGGAGTGAGGAGATCCGACACCCACATTATAATATTATTTTTTTCCCCCTCAATATTCTGGAGAATCCACCCGCTTCCGTCCAACACACTCCATCAGCCTATGGACACCTTTTCCTATCACTCTCACACTGTCGTACTATGCCCCCTTCTCATACTTCCCCAACGCAACATACTCAACAACTCTTGCTTCTAGAAATTAATAAAGATTAATTTATTAAAATAAAAAGTGTAACGTGTATGAGTCGTGTATGCGAAGAAAATGTGTGACGTGTTCTATAAAGTGTGTAGACTCTGTCTCTCAGACATCAACTCAGTCAGCTGATCACAGCAAAGATAGACCACAGCACGTTACGTCAGAACAAGTACGTCTCACCCGTTGCCGGAACCATCTTGCCGGATAATGCTTTGCCTCTGTAGACCTCTGGTAATCCAATTTCATGAACATCCGAAATAGACACCGGTGGTATTAACAGTTAATCATGGACCGGTTGCACTCTACACAATGTCCGTTCCTAACGTTCCTTAACAAACTGCACAAGTCTTTTGTAGTGTGTACGCAGTTAGTTAGTTAGTTAGTTAGTCGACAGATCATCCTCGTTGCACATCGAACCATTCAGTCCATAAGTGCTAATTTCTAATGTTAATTGTTGCTGTACTAACACTAGGTACTCTTAGCCGGTTCTCGGTTCGTTACTACTGTCTAATGCTGTGTGGTGCATCAATATGCATCACTCTCTTTGATGAATCAATTTCCTTCTAGCGTAAGTTATGTTTCTGTATGCAACTTTATTGACTCTTGAACTGGTGTTCTTCAGAATGGGTTTTTTAATTCTTTCCCAAAACTTGTAGAGTTTCCTTGGATCTGGTAGGGAACCTAGGATAGAAACAACACATCTGGTGATAGTACTAGTCACTGATCCTTTCGGCTGAGTGTAAGCCTATCACCTTGCGTAATGATCTTTAGCTAACTAGACTTAGTCACAGAGCAGATTAGCTACCCACCTAGAGTCGAATCAGGCTATGACAAAGAAAAAATATCAGCAAACAGAATGCGGAACCCCGCCCACCAGGGACACCTACGGGAAGATCCCAATTATCCTTCATTACTCAATTCTCAACTAGTAAAGCTTATCAACACTTCACTAATCTATTCTAGCTAACAGAGCCAAGTATCACTTCACTACTCTAGCTAGTTTCCACTAACAGTGCTAATCATCACACTATAGTTTAACAAGGCCACAGTCTATAGTAATTATAACGAATATATTATAATAAGTTATACCTTAAATGGCACTACTGCAGTCCTATAAATCATATCTACATCTGCCATATAGGCACGCGTAAAATTAAGTCACTAATTAACACACGGGAGATATTATTTCCACTGGCACTGCAGTGCCCTGCACTCTGTCTAGAGCATTATTCAAGTCCCCCCTAGTTGATCTCAACTCGAGTTTATATGGCAAACTACCAAAGTTGTCCACGTGACGTTATCCTTTACTCCCCCACACAGGTGGCACAGTGGCAAATCATTCCCTGTCAAGAACTATTTTCCTGGCTTAAATCCTGTCAAAGTTGTCAGTAATTGCCTAGAATCTCAAAACAAGCCAGCTAGTTTCTGTAAACTCCCAACAAAGAGTTTCGATACCAAGCTGCCAATCATCTTGATGTTCCGGAAACCAAGAATTGACAGATGCACTGTTTTCCGTACTAGGTACTTCCGTTTTACATCTGCCCCTGTGATCTCACGGCTTCCATCTGCATTCAAATGTTGACAAACTTGTCACTCTTCTGTTCCGTGGTGACAATCCCAGCAGCCATTTCCGTCTGATGTCCGGCAGTATAGATGACAAACGGAACCATTCCATATCCTTCTCCCTCACCACCAAATGTGTTTATGGGCTGACACGATGTAACCTGTACAACTGTGTTTACTCTGTTAGTACAAATAGATGTCGCTGGTCGATCGTCCGCTTAATCCGAAAATCCTCTGTAATAATCAACCGGATAAACACACGGTTTCATTTTGTGACAGAAGGTACTGAATTCAATAATAAGATCATGTTTAAGTTATCGTATCGACTGAAAGCTAATATATTGAATTCATTAATAAAGAATACGTTGAAGTTAGTGTTTCGATTGTAAGCTAAGATAATGAATTCATTAATAAGAAACATTTTAAAGTTATTGTTTCTATCGCATGCAAAGATATTGAATTCAGTAATAAAGTACACGTTAAAATTATTGATTGGAATGTAAACTAAAATAACGAATTCATTATTCACAGACAGACAGACAGACAGACAGACAGACAGACAGACAGACAGACAAGCAGGCAGGCAGGCAGGCAGACAGACAGGCAGACAGACAGACAGACAGACAGACAGACGCGCGCGCGCGCACGCACGCACGCACGCACACACACACACACACATATTGAAGTTTATATTGTAAGCTAAGATAATGAATATATTAATAAAAAACAAGTTGAAGTTATTGTTTCAAGTGAGTCTATGTTTGTCTATCTATTTTCTGATATTTGCTTTTCTAATGTCTCTGAAGGTTCGCAAACTATCTTGTTTGTTTAGCCATCTCCTTTTCAAGGCCCCGTTCAGCAGCGGCCTGTCACTACTTTAGAATGTATGCCAAGGATCTATTAATGTGTTTATTTTCCAGTAAGTTCTTAGATGAGGCTCAGACAGGGGTATTTACTCTGTCCGTGCCTTGTCCACTTCGGATAAATAAACGTCTATTAATGGGTAAAAACTCGGCGTAAAAGTAAATGAAGAATTCATAAAGGATATCATTTTGACCGACATTATGTACTTTAATGAAAGGTCAGACGGACACAAAATCTGGCTGCAGCTGGTACCATTAGCATTGTGACTCTCCGCTGGCCGTTGAAGATGAGGACGGAATACGTCTAGGAAAGTCGTAAGCGCTGTAATGTCGGTTCTGGACTCTACTCAACTGCAGGATATCATTCTTGTGAAGATAGTTGAGCATATTGTGAATACAGAGAAGACAACGAACGATGAGTTATTGACAGGTATTACAGTTCAGGCAACATATTAGGTAAATACAAAACTTGGACCGGCAATATTTTCAAACACTGCACAGTCATTAAAAATAAACCATGTAGATCACTCATAGAAAACCATTAGGGAAAGACATCATCATCTCGTGTCCTACCACCTGGCGTGGATGTTCCTGTCTCTACGTAAATCACATTCCTTGGTGTTCGGGTATTTTAGTTTTGCCATCAGTAACTTCATGACGATCTGTTTCTCTCGACAGTCTGCATCGGACGTGTTGGTCATAAGACAGCCATTGACGCCGCTCTCTGTTTCAAATCTGCGGAAATTAATTAAATCCAGGGAATATAATGTGGTGGTTTTCTCTTGCATTCCACATCCACACATGGGTATTTTACCTCTGCTTTTGACACCAGTTTCCTTATCTGCTGCAGATGTGTCTATTTATTCCGGTGGATACTCTGTCCCCGAAGTTGTCCACTTATCCCGGTGGATACTCGGTCCCCAGAGTTGTCCACTTATCCCGGTGGATACTCGGTCCCCAGAGTTGTCCACTTATCCCGGTGGATACTCGGTCCCCAGAATTATCCACTTATCCCGATGGATATTCGGTCCCCAGGGCTGTGTTTACCTCACCGTGGTGTGTTTCCAATCATCTATCAAGTGATGGTGCAGTTGGAATGTTCCCTTTCTAAAATTATGAGGCCATGCTGTTATTTCCCAAAACTCTTCAGTACTTGTAGAGGATAAGGGAAAGACAAATGATGTGTATTGGTCATACCTACCGAAGAGAATATCCTTCTCCTCCTCCTCCTCTTGATCCTCCTCCTCCTCCTCCTCCTCCTCCTCCACATCATCACCATCATCGTCATCATCATCATTATCATCATCATGTGCCCTGCCAGCTGGTGTGTACGTTCATGTCTTTCCACATATCTCGGTCACTTGTGTTCTGGATTAACTCTGCTGATGATACCCCTCCATGCCACCGTCTTAGTCCACAGAGTGTCAATTCCCTTCGTCTACTTCTGCCTCTTTCCCCACTGATCTTTCCATTTGTCACGATATTCTCCCATACCACTAATCTCATCCCATTACCAAAGAATATTATTTGTCTCTTTATTATTGTTGTTTATAACGTTCTATTTTCATTAGCCTCTCCTAGCCAACCATTGTTTGTCACTCTGTCAGTCCAGGGTATTTGCAACAATCGTCTTAGAAACCACATCTTCGTTGCCTCCAAGCTTTTCGTAAGACAGAAGAGATGCGATAGAGAGATTAGCATTGGATTGGGTAAGAAAGGTACGGGAAGACAAAGGAAGAGTTAGTCTCACGCCCTGTTGTGTTTAGACTGTGTACAGTTAGTTGGTCTATTGACTGTTCATTCTCTGGAAGAACGAGTGTTTACCCCAGCACATTGACATTTCTTCTCGAGCCTGTACGACAGGATTATCTCCACGTGGATTTTGTCGCAGGACACTCCTTCCCTCTCCAAACTGAGAAACCAGCAACGCATGCAAGACTGGTAATGGAAAGTCATATCTGTGGAGAGACACGGCGATACTTATAGACTTAGCCTGACTGAAATCCATTTGTGCCTATAAGTTTAAAATATTATATTGTTATCTGATCCCTTCTTTTATCCTTTGACTTCTATAAACTCCAATCAGTACCTTATGTTACTTCATTGTCTCACGAGTGCCCAGTGATTAGCATTTCCCTGTTGTAAAAAAAAAATATGATGAGAACGACGTGGAGGGGAAAAAGAGTAATTAAGATACTTTGACAGAAATTAGCTCACAAAGAGAACTGCTTGCTTGCTTGCTTGTGTTCGCTGGCTGTGAACTCCAGCGTGAAGTCCTGTATGCCGGATGAAGACATCCTGTTGTCCAACATCAGTGTGATATCATACTGGACTGAGGTTTGCGTGAGTATCCTTTGTCTCATGTCTGGCTTATTGGTGTGCAGACTGGTGGTTCCTCGCCGTACAGGCAGATACTCTCCGACTTCGGAGGAACAAATAGAACTGTTTACTTACTCTCTTCAGGAGAAGAAAGTGCGCATCTGTTCAGGCATGTCTGGGGAAAGGGAAAGCTGGATTGCGTCGTGACAATGGAAATGTTGGGGAGAAGAGGCAAAGGGAAACAGAGAGAAGAAGCTGGACCGTTTGACACCATGGCATGGAGGAACGTCGGAACCAGAAATGATTGGCAGTACACTTCTTCTTCTGCGTTCATCCGGAGTGTTTGTTTTTCTCCAGATGTAATTGCGGTGTATTATTATGCATCCTTTGGTCTAGAGTCTTAGGTCAACACGTCCGACTTTTTGCGTGCGTTTTTGACCAGGTTAGCATTCCTGGAGAACTTTAACTTTTGTGGTGCCGCCCACATCTCAGCCGGTCAAGTTAGAACGGTCGAATACTTCACGATCAGCCCTCAAGGGAAGGCAGAGTCAGTCCATGGCATTATCCGCCATCCAGGGAGGCTTCCATAGTTGCAGAGCCGACACACTGGGCTCACCGACGGAATCGTCACGTCTTGCTCATGGCTGCTTTAATTCCTCACTTCAATGTATTGGGCCTTTCGTTCGCTTCGGGCCGCTCCCCGCACAAACCATGAACGGCCGGACTGCAGATGGTATCCACTTAGCGAGCTTTGGGTTCGAACGTCTGCTAGTCGCTGTGCCCGGAAAACAAAAATAGTTAGAGCTACTCCGCGCACTACGGACATTCGGAAAACTAGCTAGTCAGAGTTGTTCCGAACATGAAGGACATTTGGAAGACTAGTCAGTCAGAGCTGTTCCGAGCACGAGGGACATTTCACTCGGACGTTTTTACGTTGTGCCTGATTTATTTGCACCCTTAGGCCAGCACATCCGACTTTAGCGGGCGTTTTTACGGGTTTGCATTCCCGAGGTTTTGAGGGACGTTAGACTCTTACTGTTGTGGGGTCGCCCGCATCGCAGCTGGTCAAGGTAGAACGGTCAAAAACATCACGGTCAACCCTCAAGGGAAGGCAGGGGCAGACCATGGGCATTCCCCACTATCCTAGGAGGCTTCCATAATTGCAGAGCCGGCACATAGTGCTCTGAGACTGGGCTCACCCAAGGAATCGACACGTCCTGCTCATGGCTGCTTTAATTCCTCACTTCCATGTATTGGGCATTTCTTTTGCCACTGGTGGCTCCCCACACAAACTAGGGACTGACAGTCTGCAGACAACATCCACTACTCAAGCTTTCGCTTCGGACTTCCACGTAATGGATTCGCTAGCCAAGCGTTCCATTTCGTGTCAATGAGACGCTCTTCCACCTTTGACTACGCTCACTCTATGAGTATAGATACAGATTTTAATGGTAACCATCGCGTGCGACTGGTTCGCATTTCCACCCTTAGTAACCTCTCACGAGGTAAGCTACATGTGCTGCCGGCTCAGCACTTTACCTCCATGCATCAGTGAGCGAGTAACGGCCAGGCCCTCTAATCCGGGGATGCCTCATATCCCTCAGCTGAGAGCCTTCGAACAAGTATCTGGACTAAGCATGTAGCGTTCTCAGCATCTCACCTCCGTTTTGCAGTAGGTGATTTTCTGCCTGGCTCTCACATCCAAGGGTTAATGGCTTAGATGCGTTCAGCCATATTCTTCAGCTGGGAGCCTTTGAATATGTGTCCGGACCAAGAATTAGTGGCTTCGTGCGCCTGATTTGACCTTTCGACTGCTATCCTCAGTCTACCTGCAGAGCAGCAGGTGTGTCTCTCTTGGTCTGGTCCCTATCTCAAGGTCTATCCGACATGTAGTTGTGCTTCCGTCGGCAGAGCTCTTGGGGTCATTGGGACACGCATGCCCCCCTACCACGGCAAGGTGGAGACACATTAGAAGGGATTCGCAGTACGCAAGACTGAAGTCTGTGAGAAGATATCACCAACGCCACAAAGAGTGAATTATAAACGAAGAAGAAGAAAAAGAAGCAGCAGCAGCAGCAGCAGCAGCATAACATTGACATGTTTGGCGGAGTAAATGCTCCTTTAACAGGCATTAATGTGTACAGGACATGTGGTGTTAGACCCCAATTGTATAGTACACAATGAAACATGTAGGTGTGTGTGAATCCTGCTAAAAAGTGAGTGAAAGATAATGATCACAGACACAATATACTTAACCTTACAACGAACTTAAATCCCGCAAACAGAAATCACAGTGTAAAAATATCTAGTCCTTTACTGGACGTTGCAGTAAACTCCAGCCATTTTTGTGTGTGGATTGTTTGGTAAGTTTACGTTCAGTAGTTTTCCAATGATTTCTGAACGACAGGCACATTGTATGAAAACAAATGCAAGGCGGTCTCCTTCCACATCACCCGCATCTGTGTGTCGAACGCGGTATGCATTCGTAACCTCTTACTCCGCAGCGCCGACTGTAGTAAAAATAGTCATGATAATAATAACCACGTAAAAATAAGATAAAAATAAGTTACACCAGAACACAACGAATCGACGTTTCGATCTTAGTAATCTTCATCAACAACTACACAAACAGAACTAAAGAAAAAAACATGAAATTAGAAAATTTAATTTAAAATTAAAAAAGTAAACAAAAAAAAAGTATTGGTATCAAACGTTGTAATTCCATTACACATGTGCTACTCTACTCTTACCTCATTTTATTGACTCATGGACACTCGGTGCCTCATGTGATCAGCCACACACCGGCCGCCTTTATTTCCTCCGACATTTCCTGGTACAAATTTTAGGCTGAGAGGAACCCATGTTAATGAAAAAAAAATTCGAATCCGTTCCGATGTGGATCAAACTCCTGGCCATCAGGCGAACCCACTCCGTCTTCAGAGGTACTTGTAATTTACGTCCCCACGCCAAGGACGAGAAGTCCACATTTTAGTCCAACGGACTGGTGCAGGGTTGAACCCGTTACCTCGGCATCAGCACACCGGATGTTCAGGAACGGCGCTCTAATCCATTCGGCCATGCTGATCTAAATTGTCCCACGTGATTCCTGTTGAACTGGTCAGATTTCCATATATGAGGTATCTTCTTCTTTTCGTTCATCCGGAGTGTTTTTTCAGATGTGATTGCGGTGTGTCTGTTATGCGCCCTTGGGTCGAAACCCGTAGGCCAACACATCGACATTAGCGTGCATTTTTGACCAGGTAGCATTCCTGGGAGACTCTCACTTTTGTGGCGCCATCTGCAACCATGCTGGCCAAGGTTGAACGGTCGAAGACAACGGTCATCCCTCAATGGAAGGCAGGGACAGTCCATAGCATTTTCCGCCATCCAAGGTTGCTTCCATAGTTGCAGGGCCGACACATAACGCCCTGGATCTGGGCTCACCGAGGGAGATCGTCACGTCCTGCTCATGGCTGCTTTAAATCCTCACTTCAATATATTGGTCATTTCGTTTCCCCGGGTCATTCCCGCACAAACCAGACAGGTTTGCAGACGGCATCCACTCAGCGAGTTTTCGGACATGTGCTTGTCGTTGCGCCCATCAGAACTTTTCCAGGCTCAACAGACATTCGGAAAACTACCCAGTCAGAGCTGTTCCGAACAAGAGCGGCATTCGGAAACTAGGTAGTCAGAGCTGTTCCTAGCACGAGAGACATTCGGACGAGACATTTCACTCGGACGTAATTGCGTAGTGTCAATTTTTAGTTTGCCACCCGTAGGACGACACTTCCGACTTCAGCGGGCATTTTTTAATGAGGTTAGCCATCCTCTGGTTTCGAGGCACGTTGGACTGTTGTGATGTCGCTAACATCTCAGCTGGTCAAGATAGAACGATGAACGACATCGTGGTCGGCCCTCAAGGGAAGGCAGGGGCAGACCATGAGCATTCCCTCGCTATCCAAGGAGGCTTCCATAATTGCAGAGCCGGCACATATTGCTCTGTGACTGGGCTCACCCGAGGAGTTGCCACTTCCTGCTCATGGCTGCTTTAGTTCCTCACTTCCATGTGTTGGGCAACTCGTTTGCCACTGATCGCTCAAGCACACACCAGGGACGGTCAGACTGCAAGCGACACCCACTCGGTAAGCTTTTGCTTTTGACTTCGGACTACGCAATAGGTTCGCTCGCCGTGCGTTCCATTTTGCGTCATTGAGACGTTCTTCCACTTTTGTCTACACTCTCTATGAGTTAGATACAGTTTTCGCAGCCATTTTCTTCGACTGGGGCACTTTTTGATTTTTTTTTACTCGCTCACGATGTAGGCTACTTGTGCTGCCAGATCAGCACCTTACCTTCGTGCAGCGGTGAACGAGAAACGGCCTGGCCTCTCATCCGGGAATCTCTCATATCCCCCAGCTGAGACACTTCGAACTTGTAGCAGACCTGAGCATGTAGCTTGCTCAGTATCTCGCCTTTATTTTTCGAAAGGTGGGGATCGGCCCGGCTCACAGGTCCGAGGGTTTGTGGCTTAGAGGCGTTCAGCCACAGCCCTCGACAGGGAGCCTTTAGTGTTTTGTCCGGACCAAGAACTTCTGCCTTCGTGCGCCTGATTTAAATTTTAGACTGCTATCCTCAGTCTCACCTGCAGAGCAGCAGGTTGTGTCTCTCTTAGTCTGGTCCCTATCCCATAAGCTGTCCAATATGTAGTTTTTCATCCATCAGCAAGCAAATGGGGTCGATGGGACACGCAAGCTCCCCCACCACGTCAAGGTGGAGACACATCGGGGGAGATATATGAGGTATACATGTGCTGATTGTAAACATAAAAGCCCCAAACAATATGTTGCAGGATTTATTGCCTGGCCCACTTCGCTGCATATCATCAGGTGCATACTGCAGAGCTATACAGCAAATCGTCAGTTTTAGTTGCTTCCGTTATCGCAGGTTTCAGATTTCGTAGATTTTTTTCCCCAGCAAAAATTATGTCTCGGTTTTCGTCGGTTGCTTCGGATTTCGTCGGCCTGCAAACACGACCTCGCTGGTAATTTTGCGAAAACAAAGGGACCCATGAATTCTTCTGATCAGTTTGGCTTTGTTTTTAGTTGTATAAGCATCAGTTGCTAATAATAAAATACGAGAGCGGCATCAAGACTGCTGAAATCGGCTGCATGTACGGGAAGTCGCCATCCACGATAAGTTCCATAGTGGCGAAAAAGGAGCAATAAAGGAGGCTAATGTAGCGAAAGGATTGAATGTGCTAATGAAACAGAGATCGCAAACAATTGAAGATGTCGGACAGTTATTAATTTGGATAAATCAAAACCAGATAGATTGCGATTCTCTTTCGGAGGTAATCTTATGGAAAAAGCCAGATCGTTGTATGCCGATCTCATTAAGAAAATTATTGGGACGAGTGCTAGTGTACTTAGTGATTGTAAGGTGAGCGGAGGATGGTTTGAAAAATTCAAACGGGCACATTAACATACACAGTGTTACTAGGCACGGCGATGGTGAGAGTTCGGACAAGTCTGGGGCTTAAAAATAGTATTGAACACTATATTTATTCTCTATAAGATGTGATTTTGATATGTATTTTGGCGTATCTAGAACGAATTAATTGGATTTACAGTGATTCATATGCAAATAATTACGTTGGTTTTCGTCGGTTTCGGATTTCGCCGATTGTTTTCGGACAATTATCGACGGAAACCGAGGTTTTACTGTATATCTTAAGAAGTGATCCCCATGAGCTCACGGTATCATTCATTTCTCGTAATTCTGCAGTATGAACCTGATGCGATGCAGCGAAATATGCCAGGCAATATATCGTGCAACCAATATATATACAATCGTTGTATGTGGTTTCTGTGTTGACATTGATTGTATGACGTCATATCCTGCTTCAGTCAAGATCTATTCTGCACTTCGTGGCACTCGGGATACGAAGGTTGTGGGTTCTATTCCAGGCCGCATCCTTCGGTTCACGAGTGCATTTTTTCGGAGACTCCTGAGGGTCGTCGCTGGAGATACAGAGTTCGTGCTTTGTGTGACGCTTTCCGCTCTTCGGAAAGAGACTGAGCCATATAGGATACAATCCCGGTGCAATGAAGTCGACCCTGTAGACTTTTAAGCGACTTTTTTGTTCTGTCTTGCACTGTCAACGGGCACAGCCTCTGATGCCCGTCACACAGGCACACTGACTCCTTGAAGACTAGTTAGATGCTTCGAAGGTCTCTTGTGCCGCTAACCATTTCTGATGCCCACGTTCCACCGTGCCACGATGTCAAACTGTACACACTCTGGAAGCTTCCACACAGACACAATGACTCCTTAATGACGAGTTATGTGTCACGATGGGCTACGATACACGCTCAGAGAAACACTAATTGATTGATTGATTGATTGATTGATTGATTTAGGAATCACTAATTGAACTGATTCAGTGCCAAACAAACAGTAGATATGAACCAAACATGGCACACAATAAAATGAACAGGTATTATAATGTCAATTTCCCCTTCACTGAACATTAACATTGCGGCATATACTAAATTCGCAAACAAATAACATTGTGACTCTAGTATGGCGATGCATCGTCCTTCTGTTCAAATGGGAACTCACATTTGGCGATATATTATACTCCGGCACTGAATCAGTTAAAAGATAAATTATTATAGCCCATGCCTTGTGTCGTTGGTGACGATGTCTGTCCACAGCGTTCTCTCTCTTGGGCTGCCAACCATGTCTTCTTCTTCTTTCTTTCGCCTGAAATATGTCTATAACTGCAATGTTGTCTCTTGTATGAATCTAACAATCTTTTTAAGTTCACTTCAGAGGTCCATAGAGTTTATCTTCCACTGTTGTCTCTCTAGGATAGAAGGTTTGCCTGGATATGTTGCCATGGAGTATGTACTCTGCTGTCTGGGACGCCAAACCCAACCATGCTGACACCGAAGTTCCTTAATGCCTTGATGTCCACCTGTCCAGCATCAAACAAAAGAGTTAAAATGGGAAGACGATCAACTTCATTGCGCCAGGTTGTACGGTTGTATCATATGGCTCGGTCTCTTTCAGCATTTTCTCTCTTGGTCTCTCCTGCTTCCCACGACTTCACTCTCCTCCGGCCTTCCCGTTGTGATGACATAATCCAACTTGCCTCGTTTTATGACATGTTCCCAAATAATTAATTACGTTACATCAATTGAAAGACGCTGCACATATATAGGGTGTATATTTAATGACTGTAGTGTGTTGGAAAATATTGCCGTTCCAAGTTTTGTATTCACCGTCTGTGGAGTTTATGCAACATAATAAGTAAATTCAAATCTTGGAACGGTATTATTAAAAAAAAAAAAAAAAACAACCAGTCACTAAAAATACACCCTGTACTACATATACCAGACGATGGTTAAAAGACAACATATTCTTGAACGTTTGATTTCGATGCTTTATTGTCACTTGAACAAAAAATTTTAACATACGGGCAGTTTGCTGACGATTGTACATAACATCTAGTTTCAAACACGGCCCTCATCCAACTCACTTCAAGGCATTCTATCTTTATCTACCTCATGCAGAACTGCCCTTGACCTCTCTGTATTTACATTTATGTTTCTGCTTCTCTTCTCCGTGTGTTTCCTCTTTATTTTTTTGCCCTATGGATTCCAGACAATAGCCTTTCTAGTTAAACTATAGGGTGTAGTTTTAATTTTACTGACTGCAGTGTTTGAAAAGTTTTGTATTCACCCTCTGTAAAGTTCATGCAACATAATAGGTAAACACAAAACTTGGACTGGCAATATTTTCAAACACTGCACAGTCATTAAAAATACACCATATATATTCCAGGTAATGTAAAAGTTATCAAACGATTGGAGTTGGGGGGGGCGGAGGGGGAGTTGATAACTAGCGCCCTGGATTACTGCCACGGTAGTCTGATGTTTAATCCACTTACTGCAACAGTAATCTGGGTTGTAACCCACAATGCGGTAGAATTATGAAGAGCCATGTTTCCACGCCATCATGGTATGCTGGGAACATGGTGTCAGGCCTCATATTTTCGTGATTAAAAGGCTGCTTTACCTTTAAGCATAATTTTCTGGTAAAAAAGATTTTCGCTTATCCTTTACAGATTTCGTAGCAGTCAACCCCAGTAGTTTTTGGGTGTTCGTGATTCCTGGGCAAGTTTACTTTCAGTAGCTTGCCATTGCTTTCTGAACGACTGGCACCGATACCATTTCATTAAAAACCCAACACAACATATTCTTTTCCCCAAAAACCCAACACAACATATTCATTGTCTGCTGCCAAATCGCCCGCAGCTGTGTTTCGAACGCGGTATGCGGGATTATGAACTGCGTCCGTAACCCTCTTCGCCACGCCTTATACATATTTCATGAAGCTGGGTGGCCCCGGGAGGTACGCGGGTACGAATTATTTCCACGCCCAGAGAAATATATAAGCTGTAGTTGGGTCCACTCAGACCGGATTCAGCTCTGTGGTCCAATCTTTCTGGTTGCAGCTATCGAGGTTCGCTGAGATTCGTCACAGCTCCAACGTCCACTACGCCTCGCTACAGCTCGCTACCAAGCCTCGTAATCTCTCTGGGGTCGATTCGGCCTGGTTACAGATCTGAGATCCATGAGCCTCGTAACATTCCTGGAGTATTTTCAGCCTCATTAAATGAATACTAAGGCGGACAATTAGAGCATAGCTTTGCTGATCCGCCAGCTTCTGCGGCTTGTCTTGTTTCAATGTATCGGTGTTACCTTTCCTCTGGAGTAAACTGGGCAGGCCGAGAGAGGGATCATGGCTTCAAACTATCGTCTGTCAAGACGGCAAAGTGCCAGTCCAGCCGAAATCAACGCTATAGAACTTTTTCAATGAAAGAAACCCGGAGAGGAAAGTAACTGGTTACCTTACTTATTAACTTTTAAAAAACAGGACGTTGGGAGTTATCCTATGACCTGTTCACGTTGCCTTTGAGCTAGAGATTAACGTTCATTGGGAAGTTCTTTACAAAAATATAATTGAGGGTGCACTTTTAATGACTGTGGGGTTTGTAAAAATATTGCCGTTCCAAGTTTTGTATTTACCTTTTGTGTTGCGTGAGTTCACAGAGAGTAAATACAAAACTTGGAACGGCAATATTTTCAAAAACCCCACAGTCTTTAAAAATACACCCTATACTGTATCCTTCTTCCCTTTCCCCCCAGAACCTTATGGAGACATTGGCACTCAAACAACTGAATCAAAGCTTCCATATCTCTACTATTTCACGCAGCTTCAACCATGTCCTCAACATGTTATTAATTTCACTGTCTGCTTCTTTTCTTCATTTATTTTAAGGGCCCCCTGTGTTTCTTTTGCCCCATTGATTCCAGTCAACCGCATTGTCTAGATAAATATATTACAGGGCTGAATAATTTGAATATATAAAATTATAACCAGGAAAAAAAAAACGGAACGAAAACTCTCATCATAGTTAAAGGCCATAAAGCATGAGACTGAGATACAAGAGTCCAGTTTTTTAAAGAGGTAAGTTACTGACCTATTACAGGGTGTATTTGTAATGACTGTGGGGTTTTTGAAAATATCGCCGTTCAAATGTTGTATTTACCTTTTATGTTGCATGAACTCCACAGTGGTTGAATACAAAACATGGAATGGCAATAAAAAAAAAAACCACAGTCATTAAAAATACACCCTATATATGCGACGATTGACCAATTCACAAAGACGCATCTTCTTCGTTCATTATTCTAATTAACGACCACAAACTTTCAATTCACCAATGTGCATTTCGTTAGAAATGTGTTAGACTGGAGTGAAAGGTGAATGACAAGTCAACTCACGGCTAGACATGTTTGTTATTTAGTCAAGTGACATAACTAAGTTTAGTGTACGAAATAAAAAAGATATACATACATACCTCTATTGACATTCTCATTTCAAACGTTGTTAATTTGATAACAAACTACAACACAACAGTTGCATACCCATGAACCTTTTTGTTTAAAGCGAGCATGAAAATTATACCAAACAAAAACAATGTCGAAGTAAGAACAAAACACCAAAATACCCTGCAAACAAGCAAAGAACTGCAACTGTTCTTTCATATTTTTGCTTTTTCGCGTGAATTTTTCAGTCACTTTTCTGGCAAACATAACATTGCAATAGCGTGATGTAAGGGGCACAATCTAGATAAATAAATATATACATCCGAGGGAAAGTGTATAGCCATGCAAATCACAGTTGTCTTATCTTGTGAGGTACACTCACAGATACACACAGTGCAAATGGATTCAGTGGTAAGACAATTCGTAGGAATGTATTTGTATATTATGCCCGTGGCACCTGATGATGGTGATGATGAAGGTTATGGTGAAGATATGGCTACTTATATACAACAGAAAACGATGACGATTCAACGCCGTCCGTCTTCGGTACGAAGGCGACGGCTGATCTGGTACACACAATGAAATATGTGGGAACTAATTTCTGTTGTTGCCAAGAACGCCCTTAGCATTCTCAGCAACTAGATTAACAATGGTGCAGTACATTAATGCAGCGCCATCGGCTGCAGATGATACAGAAACATTGTCACAAACAAAATGCATATATGAAAAATTAATAGGACATGTTAGTATTTATTTTATTACATGTGATATAATGTGCTCCCTAGGACAATCAAGCAATCAATCAATCAATCAATCAATCAATCAATCAATCAATCAACATCACGATGTATACCTCTTCATTCTTTCATCACCCAATGAAACACCCCCTTTAAACCAATTCCCGCCAAACCCTTTGTAAACTTGTCCATGATTGGTTGCATTTTGCAGCTAAAGTCGTTTGCGGGATGAAGTAGCCAATCACAAGCCAACCTTCCTTCGTCGCCTCTTAGGACATTATGGTAGGTACAGTGTTACTATACTATTCTTGGCTTTCCTGATATCCCCCGGTAATAAAATGGCGAAAGGCATGATGGCCAATTATTAGTCGCCATCTCACACAATCCTCAGAGCCTCGGAACCGGGCTGTGTTCTTTTTCCAATTCTGCCGTTTGGCCAAGCCATCTAGGGTTTTGCACCGGGTTTTAACCCATATGGACCGGTCTCTTTCCGCAAGGGAGCCTAATGAAAGCGTCGCACAAAATGCACGAACTCCGTAGCTCCAGCGACTATCCGCAGGATTATCCAAGAAAATTGCACTCGTGAACCCACAACCTCGGAAATGCAAGACAGGCGGAGACTCCCTGACGAGGCGCTGTTGACCCTAGAATTGTAATGGTCGAAAGACGTCAGTCTTGACAAGTAAGCAACTAAATAACTACGCCAGCAGGACATCTGTCTCACCATAACATGCCACACACATCTCGGTGTTGTAAACCTGACTGCGCTAGTTAACTGACAGTTTTCACCATCTTCCTACAGGATTACTTATATGTTTTCCGATTATTAACTGACAGTTTTTATCTGCTTCCTACATGATTATTTATATGTTTTCTGATTATTAACTGACAGTTTTTATCTGCTTCCTACAGGATTACTTATATGTTTTATGATCATTAACTGACGTTTTTTATCTGCTTCCTATAGATTAATTCATATGATATTTGGTCATTAACTGACAATTTTTATCTGCTTCCTACAGGGTTACTCATATGTTTTCTAATCATTAACTGATTCAGGGCCAAACAAAGCATAGGTTTGGAACCAAACATTGTACACAATCAAATGAACAAATATTATACTGTAAATTGCCATTCACTGAGCATTGCAAAATGTGGACGATGCCATGAGGTAAAACAAATAACATGATGAATCTAGAATGCCGACATATCATCCTTCTGTACAAATGAGAGGTCACATTTAGCTATATATTATCCTTCGACACAATAAATCAGTTAACGCTACTCTCTGCAGTTTCCCCAGACACACAGTTCTGCTGCATCAGATGTTCTTGTTGTTTCCAAGTATCATCATCATCATGTGCCAAGCCGTTCAGCGTGAAAGTTTATGTTTCGCATTCTCACACGATCACCAGAGTCGTGGATCAGTTCTGTGTTTTTGTCTCGATTATGGCATGTAGTCAAGCCATCCAGATATTTACTTCTCTGCCTTTCCTTTGTTCTTTTCCCCTCAACCTTGCCAACTGACACAACGTTCTCCAGTTTATGGTTTCTCATAACGTGCCCACAACTGTTTACCGCTAATTTCCCTATTCCGTTTAAGGCTTTCATTTGTTTCTTGTAGGATTTGCTCATTAGTTTTTCTGCCTGTCCATGGTATTCTTTGCAATTTCCCCAGAAACCACATTTCCACGGCCTTTAAATGTTTTTTCAGCTTGTATGATCATCGTCAATGCCTCACATTCATACACAAGTACAGGTTCTATGTACCACAACAACACTCTTTTTCTCGTTTTAATTGATATCTTTTTATTGGTTTTATATGGTTTCCATCTTGCAAAAGGCGAGACCACGCGATTCTCGTTCTAATCTCTTCAAAGCACCTCCCATAAGATGTTATGACTGTTTCGAGATAGTTGTACCGACTTACTTGTTTAGGAATACTGTATTATCATTTACTCCCATATTACATTGTGGTTCAATTATGAGGGTGTCTTACATGGTGCTATTGCTATTAGTAAATGTACCACAGAGAAGGGTGCTCACTCATTTCAGAACCTAAAATATCCTTTTACTCCACTATAATGTACCACAGAGAAGGGTGCTCACTCATCTCAGAACCTAAAATATCCTTTTACTCCACTATCATAATTTCTGAGAAATTATCTGTCAGTAGCAGGTCCGCATGTGGGAATGGATAAGGACTCGTGTTCTTAAACATCCGGTGTGCTGATGCCGAGGTAAAGGGTTCAGATCCTACACCAGACAGTTGACCTATCGCCCTTGACTTGGGAACGTAAATTACATGTACCTCTGAAGTCGGAGTGGGTTCACCTGTTGGCGAGGGTCATTGTTAATAAAGAAAGCTAATCCACACACCAAATTCAGCCCAGCACTACTGGAAGTAGTGTGTAAGGACTAAGCTTAAGTTCAAATCGAGTGAAAGCAAAAAAAAAAAAAAAAAAAAAATATCTGTCATTTCTACTAAGTTTTAAGAAAAGACAAAATAAAACACCATTTTACACAACCGATGGCCCATGTAACTTACGGTTTTAGACATATAGGTTTAAAAGACCAATCGGCAATCGTCGAGTGAGGTGACAAATATCACACAGTTCGTCCTTACCTCCCAAAACATTTTCTGGTACCAATTTTAGGTTGGCTCCCCCGATGGTGTTTCCACCTTGTCGTGGTGGGGGAGCTTGAGTTTCTCAATGACCCTGAGAGCTATGCCGGCGGTAGCGTAGCTACCAGCAGGGCCTCCCAAGCCGGACAGGTCAAAGGGTAGAGAACAGACAAAGAGAAACACCCTGGTCCTCCAGGTTGGGGGTTGAAGCGTGGGGTTAACATCCCCACCTTTGTAAAAACCTTTCTTTGTTACGAAACAAATACATGAGCCTCGATATCGGACTGACTTATCTGGACAACGACCTTGGAACGTTAAAGGACTTTTGAGATTTGGAACATGGAATGTACGGACACTATATCGAGCTGGAGCGGCCGAAGAACTAACCCGGGAGCTGATTGAATATCAAATGGATATAACAGCAATTCAAGAAATAAGGTGGCCAGGAGAGGGTACTTTAGAGCAAAATGGAATGATTATAATATATGGAGGAAACACCCAAAATAAACATGAGTTAGGAACAGGATTTGTCATCAAAAAAGAGTTATGGGGGAACGTTTTAAACTTTAAAGCTTTTAATGACAGGATTAGTAAATTACGAATAAAAGGTAAATGGAAAAATATAACAATGATTAATGTACATGCACCTACTGAAGAGAAAGAAGATGATATTAAAGAAGACTTTTATAATGATCTGGAAGATGTCATAGAAGAAACCCCCAAACAGGACATCCTGATTGTGCTGGGAGACTTCAATGCAAAAATAGGGAGAGAGCAAACTAATAAAAAAGTGGCCGGTATGGAAAGCCTACATACAACTTCAAATGATAATGGATGGAGAGTCATCAACCTGGCAGAAGCCAAAGGACTGCAGGTTAGCAGTACCAGACTACAAAGAAAGGATATACACAAACAAACTTGGAAATCATGTGACAAGAGAACCTATAATCAAATAGATCACATTTTAATTAACAACAGAAATGCATCAAAC
Organism: Cepaea hortensis; assembly: GCA_963921405.1. NCBI lineage: Eukaryota > Metazoa > Mollusca > Gastropoda > Stylommatophora > Helicidae > Cepaea > Cepaea hortensis. The sequence goes on from OY992882.1 coordinate 13,992,218, forward strand.
ATACAGCAAGTCAGAAGTTATAGAGGAGCTGAGTGCCACAGTGACCACTTCCTCGTTGGAGCAAAATTTAAAATAAAACTTAAGAGAGCTTTCTATACTAAATTACAAAGATTACACCCAACATATAACAGAGAAAAACTGCAAGACATTACAGTCAAAGAGAAATTTACAGATGAAATAAAATGTAAACTTGAAACTCTGCAAAACCCTTTGGAGGAAAGCATTGACCAAACTTGGTTGAACATCAAGAATACAATTCAGTCTACCGCAGAAGAATGTCTCGGTGTGTTAACCACGCATAGAAAGAACAGATGGTTCAATCAAAAATGTGAAGAAGCAGTCATTAGGAAGAAGAATGCCAGACATGTATGGTTAAATGACATCAATAACATCCAAAAGGAAGAGCATTATAGAAATGAATGTAAAGAGGCTACAAAAATAGTCAGACAGCAGAAGCGAGAATATATGAGTAATATAATCAAAGATATGGAAACTAATCACCAGAAAAATGAATCCAGAAAATTTTTTAAAGAACTGAAGTCAATGAAACGAGGGCACCAACAAAACACATATGGTTTAAAAGACAAAAATGGGAATATGATAAATACCAATGAGGAAATGTGCAACACATGGAAAGAATATTTTATTGAATTACTAAATTGTGAAGCTCCAAGTAACATTTTCTCACAGGAAGAGGTTCTAACATGCGAACCACAAATTGAAGAACCTACATTTGAAGAAATCCTATATGTAATCACACGACTTAAAAACAATAAGGCAACTGGGACTGATGGAATTGCTGCTGAATTTATAAAGGCAGGTGGCCATGCATTACATCTAAAGCTATACGAACTAATAATAAAAATCTGGAGGACAGAAGAATTACCCCATGACTGGAAAGAGTCATTATTGATACCTATCTTTAAGAAAGGAGACAAGTTCCAATGTGGAAATTATAGAGGAATATCACTACTGTCCACAAGCTATAAGATACTATCCGCAGTATTACTAAATAGACTAAAACCATATTCAGAAGACATATTAGGTGACTACCAGGCGGGTTTTAGACAAAACAGATCAACAATAGATCAGATATTTATCTTACGACAAATAGCCGAGAAACATTGGGAATATAAAAGAGATCTCCATAACATTTTTGTGGACTTTAAAAAGGCTTATGATAGTGTCCATAGGAATAGTCTATGGAATGCTATGCAGGAATTTGGAATACCAAGGAAGTTAATCAACATGACCAGACTATGCATGGAAGATACTTATAATATAGTAACATATAAAGGCAGGAAATCAGACCCCTTCCAAATAACATCTGGCTTGAAACAGGGTGATGCATTATCGCCGCTACTCTTCAATCTGGCTCTAGAGAAAGTTGTAAGGAAGGTAAAGGAGGAATGTGATATTGGAGGAACATCCAAGCTGCTTGGTTATGCAGATGATATAGATATTATAGGGCAAAGTGAACAAAAGACATTGGAAATATTGACTCACTTAAAGGAAAAAGCCCAACAGATGGGGCTGGTTATCAACCAAGATAAGACAGAATATATGGTAATTTCAAGAGACGGAATGGCTAGAAACTCTGGCCACATACAAATAGATAATATGACCATTAAAAGAACGGAAACATACAAATACCTGGGTACGATCTTCAACTGCTCCAACATCATAAGGGAAGAAATACAAACTAGAATCAACTCTGGAAATAAGATATACTATGCACTACAACATCTACTAAAATCAAAGGCGCTATCTCGTAACACCAAAATCACAATATACAAAACACTGATCAGACCAGTTGTGCTGTATGGCTCTGAAACCTGGAGTACAACGAAAGGAGACGAAGCCTTGTTACAAACCTTTGAGAACAAAATTTTAAGACGCATCTTTGGACCCATTAGGGATACACAAAGTGGAGAGTGGAAAAGAAGAAGTAACAAAGACATTTATGATCTGTTTAAGTCCCCGCTAATCACTGGTATCATGAAGGCTAATAGACTACAATGGCTGGGGCATATAGAAAGAATGGAAGATAATAGGGAAACAAAACTCGCTTACACTCAGGAAATAAATGGCCGTAGACCCCGAGGTAGACCAAGAAGACGGTGGAGAGATAATACATGTACAGACCTACAAGCACTTGGAATCAACGACTGGCAAGAGAAGGTCCACCAGAGAGACGAATGGAGACGGATTGTATTTGCAGCAAAGAACCTCAATGGCTCGGAACGCTGAAGAAGAAAGAATTTTAGGTTGGGTGGATCCGTGAATTCTAAGTCTAAGTTGGCTTGTTATTGTATGTCTGTGTAATATAGTCGTTTCTTGTATATCTGTGTAATATAGTCGTTTCTGGTATATCTGTGTAATATAGTCGTTTCTTGTATATCTGTGTAATATAGTCGTTTCTTGTATATCTGTGTAATATAGTCGTTTCCTATATATCTGTGTAATATAGTCGTTTCTTGTATATCTGTGTAATATAGTCGTTTCTTATATATCTGTGTAATATAGTAGCTTCCTATATATCTGTGTAATATAGTCGTTTCTTGTATATCTGTGTAATATAGTCGTTTCTGGTATATCTGTGTAATATAATCGTTTCTTGTAAATCTGTGTAATATAGTCGTTTCTTGTAAATTTGTGTAATATAGTCGTTTCTTGTATATCTGTGTAATACAGTCGTTTCTTGTATATCTGTGTAATATAGTCGTTTCTTGTATATCTGTGTAACATAGTCGTTTCCTATATATCTGTGTAATATAGTCGTTTCTTGGATATCTGTGTAATATAGTCGTTTCTTGTATATCTGTGTAATATAGTCGTTTCTTGTATATCTGTGTAATATAGTCGTTTCTTGCAAATCTGTGTAATATAGTCGTTTCTGGTATATCTGTGTGATGTAGTTTTTTTTTTTTTTTTTGGTATCTGTGTGTGATGTAATTGTTTCTTGTATATCTGTGTGATGTAGTTATTTTTTGTATCTGTGTGTGATGTAATTGTTTCTTGTATATCTGTGTGATGTAGTTGTTTCTTGTTTATCTAGAAGAAGAAGAAGAAGAAGAAGAAGAAGAAGAAGAAGAAGAAGAAGAAGAAGAAGAAGAAGAAGAAGAAGAAGAAGAAGAAGAACAAGAAGAACAAGAAGAACAAGAAGAAGGTAAAGAAGAAGCAGAAATAACTAATATGATTGTATTTCCTCGAACATTGAATTAGTAATTCTTGATCTTAGTCCTGTTACTACCTCCTAAAGAATTATAAAGAATTGAGTATTTACAGAGCACAGCGAATTTACAGTCAAAGAAAGACACACGTAAGACACCCACGAGGATTACCTTAAAGTTATCAGTCTCACTATAGCTTACCGTACGACATAGTTTCAAAGCAGTAGGTATTCTGAACAAATTGGATCTACAAAGCTAAAGAACGACAACTTAATATGGATTATACAAAAGGAGAATGAAAAACGATCCAGTTCTGATTTATTTCGACATGCAGCACGCCATATATCACACTAGTCACCGTGCATTAATTAATCTATGGCTTTCCCACCACAGCCACATTTCCTGTCCAGCCGCATTGTTATAACCATACACGCGTTATTCAAGCACTCACGTGTCACATCCATAACAAGGAAACCGATGAGTAACTTTTATATATAATTTTTATGTATAGTTTTTTTTATGTTGTTATATTAATATGTATGTGTTGTTTGTGTACTGACGAAAGCTTTGGACGCAGCGTCCATTTTGTTACACGTGATTGTGTTCTAATAAAGCTTACCGTCTACTTCTCGTGTTTTGGTTGAGTCATTCGGTAATCAATCTTGGCAAATAAAGCCACTTTCAGTCCTTTCCGTTATATAGAAATTCAAACAACGAAAGTTTGGTGGTGCGAATGATGCAACATGAGCGTTAGTTTATGTGGGATGTAACTGGCCAACATTCCATATATTCAAAACAATGTTTTCCCGTAGTGAATTTGAATAACGAAGACACAAACAATAGATTGCACGATTTATTGCCTGCACAACACCGAATGACGAGATGGCTAGCCGAAATTTTAAAGCCAGTACGACAGTCCTTCGATCCAAGAATACTCAGAGATACATTCCAACTGGTGGAATTATTGGATACTATGGACATAAATAACAAACACATGGCATCCATGGATATAGCCTCCCTATTTACTACCGTTCCATTAGAGGAGACAGTGAAAATAATAAGGGAACGCATTGAAGACAAACAACTAAAATTAGGCATACCAACACCTATTCTGGAGAGGCTACTACTACTATGTACCGCCAAAATATAATTCAATTTTCTAACTAAGTCATACCGCCAAATTGACTGAGTGGCCATGGGGAGTCCTCTTGGTCCTATTCTAGCAGATATCTTCATGGCACATTTAGAAGAAAAGAGATCCTCAGACATCAACAACTTGGCCTTTTACCGTCGTTATGTGGACGATATACTAATTATCACCACAGACGAGTTACAGGCAACATCGTTCCAGGCCACAATGAACAAGACGCATAAAAACATCTCTCTATCTATGGAACACGAACACAACGAAGCGTTGCCATTCCTAGATATTCTAATGAGACGTAGAGCAGACGGCACAATTCAAAGATCGGTGTATCGCAAAGGAACATGGACTGGCCAATACATACATTTTCAGAGCTTCACACCTGTCCAGTACAAACGGGACTTAGTACGGACCCTGTTTGACCGTGCTAGAAAGATATGCACCCAGGACACACTGACAGAGGAATTTGAAACTCTGAAGAATGTCTTAAACCTGAATGGGTACTCCACCGGATTTATAAAGCACCACTGCCAACAGCCCAAACCAAAACCAGACTTAACAACAGTCCCTAAACTCAAGGTATTCATCCAGCTAACCTTTCGAGGGGATGACGTAATGCAACGTCTACAAGACCGGCTTACTACAGCAGAAGGCCGAACATTCTGTGCTGCAACTCCAGTCATTAGATATAAAACCGTACCGATTCCTACACCAGCAGTCAAAGAGCCTGTTCCTCTGTACGCCACAAACAATTGTATTTACCAATTCACATGTAGATGCCAGGCCTTCTACATTGGTAGAACAGAGAGACAGCTTAACAAACGAGTGTCAGAACACATACCTCAATGGGTCAACAAGATACAACACACAGGAGATGCTAGCCTCGTGGGGCCGAAACACCGGAAGCTCCCGGCGTCCTCAATTGGTAGGCAAATTGTCGAGAGCGGCCATGTGGTTGACAAAGACACTGCCTTTCGCGTGTTGTTTAACACACAAAATACTCGTTTGTTAAAATTTGCAGAAGCAATTATGATCTATCAACGCAAGCCAGAATTGTGCAAACAGAAAGACATGTTAGTCAGCTTAAAATTACCGTGGTAGATAAGTGACATTACTGTGCGAATATGTGTATATTTCAACTTGAAGGATTTATCTAGTTAATTTCACGTAAGTTGTGTGATTTCTGCAGTATGTACCTGACGAGATGCAGCGAAATATGCCAGGCAATAAATGGTGCAATCTATTGTTTGTGTCTTCGTTATTCAAATTCCATACATTGCTTGTTATAGAATGAGTTGAAATACGGATGGAAAGGTGAAATAAGATATGACAACATAAGTGAAGATAAAACAGATTCTGTGCTGATAAGACTAAGATTTTGATCACTCTTATCAAGATATCAAACAAGCTATAGTGTCCATTTATCTGGCACTAATTTATATACAAACACAAGCACGACATGTCAATTTACGATAATGTAAAACATTAATCACAAGTTACCTTACAAAATACGGGTTGTGGTGCATAAATATAATTCCTTCTACAAATATAACAAATCGTATTTTTATTTTTACAAAATGTGATAAAACACATTACCGTATTCTACCGGAATTGTGTCGTAACATAAATTTATAAAATGTGATACAAATGCAGCGCCATAACTTACATTGGATATTATTAGAAATGACATATAGCATTGCAGAATATGTAAATACACACAACATTTGTTTAACACAGGTCGTTGCTGCAGGCAGTTGCACGAAACAATGTGTCGAGGAAGAAATAGGTCAATGATTGTCATGATAAGTTCTAAAAACAAAATATGCAACATTATAAAACAATGTACCGTAGTCCCTGCAAAAAGCGTTAAACGCAGCAGAAACACGGGCGTGATTATTGATATACGATCTGTCCCAGAAAAAGCAAATAAATCCATTTGTTCACCAACCGGAAGATTCAGCTCAAACTATTCTGATGTAGTACAGGCAGTAGACATTGCTGATGAAGTAATACATCACACGATAATGATTGCTAGGGGCAGACCAAGAGAGAAGATGCCGGGCAGAATGGCATCATGCATGGAAGAAGATGAGTATCAGAAATGATTGGCAGTACACGAGACCGGAGGTTGTAGATATTCACAATCACCAACGCCACACGACATTGACTATGATAAGATTGGCAGTTTACGAGACTAAAAGCTGTGGACAGACATGCTCACTAACTCGACAAGGTATGGAATACCATCAGCATCAGAATATTGTGAAACAACATTATAACCGACGTCACTCGGCATAGACTATGATAAGATTGGAAGCGCAAGAGACAGAAATCTGCGGACATACACGATCATTAACGTGACGCGGCGTAGACATAAGAAGATTGGCAGTACACAAGACAGAAGCCAGTGAACAGACACCGCGCACGGCATTGACTATAATACGACTGAGAGTGCACGAAACATAAGGTTTGGATAGACATGATCACCAACACTACACAGCATAGACAACAAGAAGATTGGCATACACACGACAGAATACTATGGATATACATGATCATCAACGCAACAAGTATTGACTATAATAAGAAGATGGCAGTACATAAAACAGAAGGCCGTGGACAGACATGATCATCAACGCAACAAGTATTGACTATAATAAGACTGACAGCCTACAAGACAGTAAGCAGTGCACAAGACAGTAAGCAGTGCACAAGACAGTAAGCAGTAGACGTAGACACGATCACCAAATCCACACACATGGACTACAAGACGAAGAAAAAGAAGAAAAGGATTACAACCAGGAAGGAGGTTGTACTACTGGCAGGTACTATGCAGCTCTGCAAGCTGTCAAGTGCGACCAACTCCCAATAAAAGTCGCTTAAAAGGCAACAGGGTAGGCTTCATTGCACGAGTGTTATCCCATATAGCTCGGTCTCTTTCCGCAGCGAACTGCACAGCGACCAACTACCAGAGCTAAAAGAAACCCAGGTGACATCAATTCCAACAATATGGTTGTACTACAACGGACAACATCTATTTGTGGCACACCCCGAAATAACAGTGCAGATCTTTCAGCTAAACAAGAAGACTAAACAATCCCTGATAAGAAGATCCTTATCAAGTCTATGAGAAAACAATACACCAAGAAACAAACGAATATTACTAACTTGTTCGATGAAAACAGGTAATCACATTGCCTGTCCGAAGAGGGCACACTTGACTGAACAGTCAATCACACAGACTGAACAGTCACTTATGCAGGCTGAACAGTCACTTACATAGACTGAACAATCACTTATACAGGCTGAACAGTCACTTACACAGACTGAACAGTCACTTATGCAGGCTGAACAGTCACTTACATAGACTGAACAATCACTTATACAGACTGAACAGTCACTTACACAGAGTGAACAATCACTTATACAGGCTGAACAGTCACTTACAAAGACTAAAAAGTCACACAGACTAAACAGTAACTTACATAGACTAAACAGTTACACAGACTAAACAGTCACTTGCACAGACAGAAGAGTCACTAACACAGACTAAACATTCACGCAGATTAAACAGTCACTTACACAGACAGAACAGTCACATACGTAAACTAAACAGTCACTTACTTAGACTAAACAATCACACAGACTAAACAGTCACACAGACCAAACAGTCAGACAGATTAAACAGCCACTTACATAGACTAAACAGTCACACAGACTAAACAGTCAATTACATAGACAGAACAGTCACTTACATAGACTAAACAGTAACTTACATAGACTAAACAGTCAATGACACAGACAGAACATTCACTTACACAGACAGAACAGTCACGTGCACAGACTAAACAGTCACACAGACTAAACAGTCACACAGACTAAACAGTCATACAGACTAAACAGTCACACAGACTAAACAGTCATACAGACTAAACAGTCACTACCAGACAGAGGCTGGGTCCTTGACCCCTGCGCACTCCTGGAACGACAGAGCAGACATCTCTACATATCCTTTAGGTGCAGTTTCGACATTGGTCCACAGAAATACACATCTAGACTCGTGTTTCCGACAGTTTCAATGAGCAACATATATTAAAAATTTCTGGAGAAGACAAGAAGAAGAGTAATGAGGAGGAAGAGGAGGGGGAGAAGAAGAAGAAGAAGAAGAAGAAGAAGAAGAAGAAGAAGAAGAAGAAGAAGAAGAAGAAGAAGAAGAAGAAGAATGAAATAATAATAATAATAATAATAATAACAATAATAATAATAATAATAATAATAATAATAATAATAATAATAATAATAATAATAATAATAATAATAATAAATAATAAAACAATACGAAGAAGAAAATGTAAACTGCTTGGAGTTGACGATGGCGCAGTGGCTAGGACGCTTGCCTGCTGGACGGGAAGTCCAGGGTTTGAATCCGCATCGAGACAAATTTTACAAATTGACACGAGCTCCCAGAAAGCAGGTACCAGAAAATGTTTTGTAAGGCAAAGACGGTAACATTGGCCCCATCACCCAACGATTGTCGATTTGTTGATTAAAATGTGGAGCAAGCACCATATACCAAGAGTAGACACATTAGCGAGGTTGATAGCGAACTCCTATGGTAATGTCATGAGCACGGCCAGACGCGACACGAAGCCGGGGCTCGTTGCTTGTCAAATGAGGGAAAGATCGGCCCCTTTTTCCTCTTTGCGCTCTGGTCTATAAATGTGATGTCGCTAGTGGGAAGCAACTATACATGTGATGTCGCTAGTGGGAAACAACTATACATGTGATGTCGCTAGCGGGAAACAACTATACATGTGATGTCGCTAGCGGGAAACAACTATACATGTGATGTCGCTAGCGGGAAACAACTATACATGTGATGTCGCTAGCGGGAAACAACTATACATGTGATGTCGCTAGCGGGAAACAACTATACATGTCATGTCGCTAGCGGGAAACAACTTACTTGTCATGTCGCTAGTGGGAAACAACTTACTTGTCATGTCGCTAGCGGGAAGCAACTATACATGTCATGTCGCTAGCGGGAAACAACTACGGGACACATTTTGTATTGTTTATTTACCATATGAGTTCAAAGCGAAAAAAAAAAGAAAAAAAACCACTGCTTAGGATAGAAGGAGTTTGTAGGGCTTTGCCATCAACCCCAGGTTTATATTCTAATCAATTGTTCGTTCAGTAGTATGCCATTATTTTCTGAACAAGAAGTCAACTTTTAAGTGCAACTTAATGCCTGTTTACGGGTTGTATTGCCTATCTCGTCATCAACGTACCGGAAGTTTAACAGCGAGAGCTCTTATCTTTTCGACCACGTCTACGTGTAAATAACAGGTACCGGCGGCGAAAGAGTTAAATTAAAAGAAAATCGTCTAGCACTCACTTTATGAGACTCGGTGATATTCTAATCAATTGTTCGTTCAGTAGTTTGCCATTATTTTCTGAACAAGAAGTCAACTTTTAAGTGCAACTTAATGCCTGTTTACGGGTTGTATTGCCTATCTCGTCATCAACGTACCGGAAGTTTAACAGCGAGAGCTCTTATCTTTTCGACCACGCCTACGTGTAAATAACAGGTACCGGCGGCGAAAGAGTTAAATTAAAAGAAAATCGTCTAGCACTCACTTTACGAGACTCGGTGAATCTCAGTCTTAAAATAAGAATCTTGAATCCAGGGCCAACGAGCTAGCGTAAATGCACTAACCACCGAGCCGCCACGCGAGGGCTCTAGCCAGCGAGCGACGACAGCTCCTAATGCAAAATGTATAGTTCGGATTAATCGACTATGTTTGATTAAATATTAACTATTAGCGTTATTAATTTTGCGAGGCAACCCAGCTGATGTTAATGAATGTTGTCACATTATTTGCAATTAATTATATAACTGAACTGCAAGGGGAGGGCAGTGGGCTTTTACACTGTCAACTAATATGCTGGCATCTGAGGGATTCAGTTCAAAAAGAGTAGAACAGTAATTTTTTCTGGTCTGTATCGTATAATATTTTAATGTTGTCTTTTACTCTTTGCCTTTCTTTATTTCATTTGCATTCGTTGATTTGGTTGTTCGTTAGTTCATTCATTCCTTTATTCATATCTTCATTCGTTCACTCATTCAATATTTATTTATTTTACTTTTCTGTGATTTCCAGGAATTTATTAATACATTCCTTCATTCATTCAATATTTATTTATTTCTTTTATGTAATTTTCATTAATTAATTAATTAATTAATTCATTCATTCATTCATTCATTCATTCATTCATTCATTCATTCACCCACTCACTCATTAATTAATTCATTCATTCATTCACTCATTCATTCTCTTTCTCTGTTCTTCTCTGTAATTTTCACTCTCTTCTTTTATTCATGCAACTATTCTTTCTTTGTCTTTCAGTCTTTTCTTCTTTTTAATTTTTTATTCATTCATTTCTATTTCTTTTCTTTCTTCTTCTTCTTCTTCTTCTTCTTCTTTTCGTTCATCCGGGGTGTTTTTTTCAGATGTGATTGCGGTGTGTCAGTTATGCGCCCTTGGGCCGAAACCCGTAGGCCAACACATCCGGCTACAGCGTGCTTTTTTGACCAGGTAGCATTCCTGGGAGACTCTCACTTTTGTGGTGCCATCTACAGCCCAGCTGGCCAAGGTTGAACGGTCGAAGACAACGGTCATCCCTCAAAGGAAGGCAGGGACAGTCCATAGCATTTTCCGCCATCCAAGGTTGCTTCCATAGTTGCAGGGCCGACACATAGCGCCCTGATTCTGGGCTCACCGAGGGAAATCGTCACGTCCTGCTCATGGCTGCTTTAAATCCTCACTTCAATATATTGGTCATTTTCGTTTGCCCCGGGCCATTCCTGCACAAACCTGACAAGTTTGCAGACGGTATCCACTCAGCGAGTTTTCGGACATGTTCTTGTCGTTACGCCCGTCAGAGCTGTTCCAGGCACGACAGACATTCGGAAAACTACCTAGTCAGATCTGTTCCGAACAAGAGCGGCATTCGGAAACTAGGTAGTCAGAGCTGTTCCTAGCACGAGAGACATTCGGACGAGACATTTCACTCGGACGTAATTGCGTAGTGTCAATTTTTAGTTTGCCACCCGTAGGAAGACACTTCCGACTTCCGGCGGGCATTTTTTAATGAGGTTAGCCTTCCTCTGGTTTCGAGGCACTTTAGACTGTTGTGATGTCGCCAACATCTCAGCTGGTCAAGATAGAACGATCAACGACATCGCGGTCGGCCCTCAAGGGAAGGCAGGGGCAGATCATGGGCATTCCCTCGCTATCCAAGGAGGCTTCCATAATTGCAGAGCCGGCACATATTGCTCTGAGACTGGGCTCACCCGAGGAGTTGCCACGTCCTGCTCATGGCTGCTTTAGTTCCTCACTTCCATGTGTTGGGAGTCTCGCTTGCCACTGATCGTTCAAGCACACACCAGGAGCGGTCAGACTGCGAGCGACATCCACTCGGTAAGCTTTTATTTTTGACTTCGGACAAACGCAATAGGTTCGCTCGCCGTGCGTTCCATTTCGCGTCATTGGGACGTTCTTCCACTTTTGTCTACACTCTCTATGAGTTAGATACAGACAGTTTTCGTAACCATTTCCTTCGACTGGGGCACTTTTCTGACTTTTTGTACTCGCTCACGAGGTAGGCTACATGTGCTGCCGGCTCAGCACCTTACCTTCGTGCAGCAGTGAACGAGAAACGGCCTGGCCCTCTCATCCGGGGATCTCTCATATCCCCCAGCTGAGAGCCTTCGAACTTGTATCAGACCTGAGCATGCAGCTTGCTCAGTATCACGCCTCTATTTTTCGGTAGGAGGGAATTTGCCCGGCTCTCAGATCCGAGGGTTTGTGGCTTAGAGGCGTTCAGCCACAGCCCTCGTCAGGGAACCTTAAGTGTTTTGTCCGGACCAAGAACTTCTGCCTTCGTGAGCCTGATTTAAACTTCTGACTGTTATCCTCACCTCAGTCTAACCAGCAGAGCAGCAGGTTGTGTCTCTCTTAGTCTGGTCCCTATCCCATAAGCTGTCCGATATGTAGTTTTCATCCATCGGCAAGCACATGGGGTCAGAGGGACACACAAGCTCCCCCACCGCGGCAAGGTGGAGACACATCGGGGGAGTCTTTTCTTTCAATATCTCTGTCTTTATTTTCTTCACGCTATTCATTCATTCATTCATTCATTCATTCATTCATTCATTCATCCTTTCTTATCTTTCATTCTTTTCTTTATGTTTAAATCATTCATACTTTCATACATCGTTCATGTATTGTTTACATTCTTTTCTGTTATGTATTGTTCAGTCTTCTTTATGTTTTTCATCAGTTCATTCAATAATTCAGTAATTTACTTATAATCTATCTACTAATGTGCTAAAGATGAGTGGTTGGAGAGGGCGAATAAGGGTTTTAAGCATACAAGTTCATCATTCTATTTCTTAGTCGCTTTATTGAGATCCGATAGTAGAACTGAAGTAACGGACAGAGAAATTAAACGCAAAGAACTGAAATAACGGACAGACAAATAAAAACTGAAGAACTAAAATAGCGGACTGACAAATAAACCCCAGCAAGCACAGTCTCACATCTTGTCGTCTGACAAAACTTTCGGAACCATCCTTCGCTGTATGCCACAGAGGAAATAATAAGCTGATGGCGTGTTTGCTTCTCACACAAAAACACAAGCGCGCTTAATCACATCCGCATATAAACACGCACAAACATTCATACTGTTAATTTCATAAACTAAAACAACTACCGTTACATTGTGGTTAGCGCTATTTTTTTTGGCAAGGTAGGCTATAGGTTGGGTTGAATCCTAGAAGTGACAGAATTATTTTGTCCTATCAATACCACTCTGGAGAGCCCCGGAAACGTAGTGGCTAGGGGGTCACCTGCCTCCCCACAAGTGGTCATGCTTCAAAGTACATTGGTTCCTGCAGCGAGGAGCCATCGTCATTTGGAGGTGACAGGTTCGAATCCCGGTGGGTAACTATAGCTCTCAATTGTTATGTTGTCTAGTGTGTATTCTATTCTACTTCTTTCTTCTACATCTGTGAGCGTCAAACAATACATGCATGCTTATTTATGAATCAATCTTATTAAGGCTGATGTTTCATTCACGAGTTCACATGCCACAATGATGAGCATCTCGTGTGGTATTAACTGGCACAGGAACGGGGCTATTATGGGGCGATCCGTTGCTTGAAGTTGTAACCGTACAACTACTATGTAGATCTCTTCTTGTTTCGTAGAATGACATTTTTATGCTCACAAATGATGGTCAGGACGAAATATATAAGAATACTGTTAGAGAACAGGTAGTGGTTTCCAGTCACAAGCGACTGAAATATTAGCCTCAGGTTATGGCTTTCGTTACTTTAAGAGTTGGGAATCGACATGGAGGAGAAGCTAGCAAGCTTGCCTGTCTACCCGGTGGTGATGTGTTCAAATTCCTCCCAGACGGATAGACATTTAAACGGACAGATAGACATACAAACAGGTAGACAGAGAGACAGACAGACAGACGGATGGATGGATGGATAGACAGACAGACAGGCAGACATAAATAAAGAGAGAGAGAGAGAGAGAGAGAGAGAGAGAGAGAGAGAGAGAGAGAGAGAGAGAGAGAGCTGCAATTCTGACGCCTAGTTCTTCACATAATAGATTACGTGCAAATACCACAAAATATACTAAGAGAAGCATTCCAACACACACAAATACTACTATAATTAAAACTAGTCTCGCAAAAAACCTAAAGCAGCTTGGCAAATGTTTTCAATTACAAACATTGCTCCGCTAATTCACATAATTCACGAACCACAGATAAACCAGTGCAATAGCATCCATAAAACAAATACAACCATTATAACATGATATTAATATTGAGTATCACCTAGAGAATTTAAATCTATGCGCAAGTGACCATTGTAGTGGTGCATAAATCAGCCATATTAAACATACACATAGAAACACAATGTGGTACTTGAAATCTTACCCTTATAGTTCGAACTTTGTGGTGCGCAAACTTCAGAATGCGCACAGATTAGCACCATTCCTATCTACGTTATTTTATAGAAACATATAGTAACAATACTAAACATTATTTTATACATTAATATTTTACACGTTGTTTAGAAAATGGACAAGATAAACACTGTTATTGTTGTAAATAAATGGCAGACATGGACATAAATTGTGATTAATAAATATACACGCGAAAATGCACACAATTGTTCATATCTTCTTCTTCTTCTTCTTCTTCTTCTTCTTCTTCTTCTTCTTCTTCTTCTTCTTCTTCTTCTTCTTCTTCTTCTTCTTCTTCTTTTTCTTCTTCTTAAGCTTCATCATCATCATCATCATCATCATCATCATCATCATCATCATCATCATCATCATCACCATCATCATACTCATCATCATACTCTTCATCATCATCATACTCATCATCATCATCATCATCATCATCATCATCATCATCATCATCATCATCATCATACTCATCATCATACTCTTCATCATCACCATACTCATCATCATACCCATCATCATCATCATCATCATCATCATCATCATCATCATCATCATCATCATCATCATCATAACTATCATCATTTTATTCTTCTTTCCATCCCCCAATGGTGCACGTACCCTTAGTCAACTCTCACCAGGTCAAATGCTCATGACTGGTTGAATTTTGCAGTTCAAGTTCTTATGCGGTGAGTTATCCAATCTCTCGCCAACCTACATTAGTCGCCTCTTACGACAAGCATGGTAGGTTACAATGTTACTATTCTGTTCTAAGCTGGATTGATAAGCAACTAGACACCTCAGCCCAAATAAACTTTAGCTGCAAGATCCCACCAACGAACACATCACAGTTAGTCCAACTAACTTTCATCTATGTTGTGGGCATTCAGGCCTGAAAGGCAACGAACGAGCGGATCGTTTGGCAGACATGGCGGTGATCGAGGAGGGAAGGGCAATGGATGGATCAGACATCATCAATATCATAAGAGACGCAGGACAAGCAGAGGACTCCTAGGACGATTGCGAACCTGTTTCTTTGTCCAGAGTGAGGGCGATGAGAGTGAAGCGGGAACAGCGAGACATGCATTGTTTAATCAACATAGAACGGAAACAGTCAGTCGATATACGCAGGCGGAGATGCTCAGGAGGAGATCCGACCACCTATGGACCTGTCCGGAGTGCAATAACGATGATCTTCACTAATCACTATTCTTTACTTCGTTTGTGAACCCCATTAACACATGGGCTAATTTAACGGATAGTTTGTCGCGGTTCTAAATTCTCGACGAAGGGTCGCCCCATTATGCTCCGTTCCTGTGCTAGTGAATATCATACAAAATGCCGTGAATGGAATATGTCTAGAGGAAGCAAACCTAACACCCAATCTTGCTGATGGATGTTGGATGCACTTTCCTTTGAGATGTTCAACTAGGTGTGTTGCGCTCACCTCGAAAGAGGAACCCAGAGGAGAGGAAAAAAATGTTAATCTAACAGGTGTTGCAGATACTAAACAACATGGTGTGATTAGTTATTTATTACTCATTAAATTATCTAACGAGAATCACTCAACATCAGCAAACATTAATGGATATATGGGTTGATAGTCTTATTCTCTTCAAATCCCGAATACTTGTTTCGCATATATTTATGCATTTTGTGTGATATTCACTGGCACAGGAATGGATCATAATGGGGCGACTCTTTGCCGTCATGTTGTGACCGCGACTGACTGATTAACTAACTTATACGTTTCAAAGGGAGAGCCGTCAGCGCGTGGGATGAATACGTGGTATAATAATTAATCTTGCATGTTGTCTTCAAACATTCATCAACTCGTTCTGTACGTAGTAACCAACCGTACCTTAGGCAGCTACTACAAACATTTTTGACACAGTTTTATTTAGTAACTATTAGAAAATTATGTGCCGCTTCAAGTGGTTAGCTACTTGTTGCTTGAACTGATTACGCCCTCAATAATGTAACCCGTTGTTTTATTGTTATTTGTGTGAATCCTTCAGAACTAAGCCGGCTCCGTAGCGAAGGTTTTACGGACGCAGTTCGTAATCCCACATACCCATGTTCGAAACACATCCTCGGGCGATTTGGCAGCAGATCGCCTTGCGTTGGTTTTTTACAAAATGATATGGGCGCCGGTCGTTCAGAAAGCAATAGCAAACTACTGAACGTAAACTTGCCATGAGATCACAACAGCAAAAAATACTGGTATTGACTGCGACGTCCTGTAAAGGATATGCAACTAACTTATTTTTTATCTTCAAAACTATCATCATCATCATCGCCACCACCACCACCACCAACATGATATCTATCATCATCAACATCACTATCTAGTTTTTCAGCCAATCGGCCCTCTGTAAAACTTTCTGATCATTCCCATAGTTGCCTCTCTGATGTCGCCCTCTGTAACCCCGAGTATATCCGCATCCAAACCCACACCCGCAAAGTCAAGGACCCTTGTATATCCCATAGGCACGCTAGGTATATGGTGCTAGACCCAGAGATAAACCAACTCTTGGTGGGCGATGTGGTCAGGAGAACCCCGGCCGCTTTTACTTCCAAAGGCACTTCCTGGGATCCAGTTCCGGCTGGGTCCACCAGGGGGCCCAGGTCAATTAAAAAAAATATCCACCGTGATGCGGAATCGAACTTGGACCCAGCCGCCGGCAAGCCGGCGCCTAACAACAACACCACCGCAGCTACCGCAAAGCAACATTTCCCCGTTTTAAGGGGGTTGGGGTGGGGGTGGGGAGGTGGGGGTGGGGTGGAATGCTTCAAATGAAAATCTTAAAAATGTGATATACATTACCATGACCATGCCATCATTTTGTAACCTGTTAATATTGTTGTTAAGGATGTCAAGAGTGTTCAGCACGTGACATCAGGGTACAGACGAACACGGTGACGTCAACATGACAGTTTAAAGATGGCCGCCCCACTTTTGACATGCCCCGAAGAGGAATAGAGTTCTGTTATCCGTTTCTTTTTTATCAGTGACCTCCACTTTCAGTGTGTACCACATCAACCGTACTCGCCCGACTTAACCCCAAGTGATTTCCACCTGTTTGGACAATTCAAAGACTCACTGGGAGGAAAGACTTTTCCGGTCCGATGAAGAGGTACAGCAGGTGGTGCATGAGTGGTTACACACGCGATCAAGACAATTCCTTTCCTACAGGAATCCAATCGCTTTATCGGTGCTGGAAGACTTGCATTGAACGCAGTAGTGACTACATCGAAGAGTGATACATTTGGTATTCATTTTTTCCCCCCAGAATATATTTAAAAAAAAAAGATTTTCATTTGACACCCCCTCGTAAATCAGAATAAAGAGAACACAAACAATATGCTACACGATTTATTGCCAGGCATATTGCCCCACATCTTGTCAGGTGCGAACTACAGAAATAAATCAATCAATATTACAGGCACATAGAAACACTTTCATCTTCAAGGATTCATTGCATTGCTTCCTTTCATGTTACGTTATGTATTTCTGTAGTTTGCATTTAACGAGATACCGCGGAATATGTAAGGAAATAAATCGCCAAACCTTTTGTCTGTGTTTTCATTACGTCCGCAATAATAGATCTGCGCATGCGTGTTGTATGCATGTTGTTTTGGATCTATTCCTTCATCTTTTTCCCTCTAGCACTCTCTTTGGTGTGCATCAATACTTAGTGTGACCAAACCACGGAAGTCTTGGCTTCTATATTACGTTAACAGGCATTGATTGTTTTGTTGTATTGTCCAGAATTTGTTTATATATCAAGTTTGTCTTTTCAGTCCGCCATATCTCGAGGACATTTCAACAAGTTCTCCGTTCCCCTGCCTAGTAGCCATCGGTGAGTTCCTATTGTTCCAGTAGTCTTCATCACCATCATCATCTTCCACTTTTGCCGTCCAGCGTCATGGCGAGGGATAGTTGACGCTCCAGCGAGCGATAGGTGGCACTGGATAGTGTCATTCCGTGTGACTATAGACTATCTTTGATGTCGCCAATACATCTTCTTCCCGGGCATCCCCTGTCTCTCGTAGCAGATCTTCTTTGATGTAGGGCCAGTATTTAATACTTGAAACCAGAATAGACATCCGATCACCCGGGGCATTGCCACACATGCTCCACCTTTCTCCTTAGTAGCCACCGAAGAGTTCCCATGGTTCCAATACTAGCCACCCGAAGACTTCCCATGGTTTCAGTAGTAGCCAATAAAGTGTTCCCATGGTTCCAGTAGTAGCCACTGAAGTGTTCCCATGGTTCCAATACTAGCCACCGAAGACTTCCCATGGTTTCAGTAGTAGCCAATAATGTATTCCCATGGTTCCACTATGAGCCACCGAAAACTTCCCATGGTTCCAGTAGTAGCCACCGAAAATTTCTCATGGTTCCACTAGTAGCCACCGAAAACTTCCCATGGTTCCAGTAGTAGCCACTGAAGTGTTCCCATGGTTCCAGTAGTAGCCACCGAAATGTTCCTGTGTTTCAGTTATTAGCCTGCTGAAAGTCATGTCAATGTCCCCTACATGTTCAGTTTCGAACAGACCCTCCGCTCACTCCTTGCGGAATCAGTCTCCCTAGGTATGGTATCCTTTAAAATTTAATTTGAATTAACGATAACAATACGCAGACTATGATGAAACATAGTCACAATGTACCCAATAATTCTAACGTGAATGCACGTGATCAGGGTCTTTGCATATTAATATGCCCCCCCCCCCCCACCACCAATGATCAGGGTTCCGTGAAGCCATATGCGAAGGTGGTGGATGGAGTTGAAGAGCAGCCAACAGATAGTTGTAGGTTATGGTTTCCAATATCACGACGGTAGGCAGAGAATCTCTTTTTTGGAGACAATGGCTACGATCACCGACCAGTATAGTCACTGCTGGCAAGGAAAGCAATGACAAACCACTTTCTTTACAAATGCCTAGAAAATCACGTTTCGTCAATTCGTAGAGATCTAATCAACGACTCTGGTGATCGTGTAAGATGGTGAAATACGATCCCCCCCCACCCAAAAATAACGCTTATCGGCATGGCACTTGATGATGATGATGATGATACGTAATGAAGCGGTCACAAGACTTCCATGAGCAAGTAAAGCACCAGCTGCTGGAGATTTGAACCTACATCGTGTTAATATCAGGCCCAAAACTTATAGCCAGTCAAGCAAACGGCCCTTTTCCGCGTTTAAAGACGTATTGGCATGGGGGGGAAATAGACATATATTCTTATAGGCCAATCGGCAATCTGTTGGTGCTGTGGTCAGTATTACCTCGGCCGCCTTTACTTCCCAAAGCATTTCCTAGTAGCCACTTTAGACTGGGTCAACCAGGGAGCCTGGGTCAATTAAACAAAACCCACCCCAATGCGGATTCGAATATATGATCACCAAGACGAAAGGTACGTATATAGTCACTACACTACCGCGGAGACCTGTCTGAGAGCTTTATTGCTGTATACAATTAAAGCAGTTTCGACGCGTGATACATACTGGACATATGGGGTGTTCCCATATGTTTATACAACAATCGAGATATAGGATGGTAAATACCCACCGGCAGCCTTCGCTTTCCAGAACACTTCCTGGTGTCCATTTTAGCCTGGGACCACCTCTCAATCCAGGTCAATTAAAAAAAAAAGTTTATTTCACAATGAGGATTCGAACACATGGCATCTAGGCCGGCAGACAAGCGTGCTATGGGAATTGTTTTCCAAGAACAATTGGTATCTAACGGTGTCACCCCCCCCCCCTCTGACCAATTGAGTAGGGAGATTGCGTATCTAGTAGGTTTTTTTAATTATTATTTTGAAGTAGGGTATCTAGTAAAGTAGAGTATCTAGCATTGCCCAGATCGCAAATTGTGCATGTTACAAATTCCACGGCAGCTGGGAATCACAACGTGCAGATTCTAAGACTGCCGCCCTGAAAAGTTATGAGAAAAGAAGACCTACCCACGGATAGATACAGCCCATTACCTTGGAGGGAATCTGTCTAGATCAGTGGTTCTCAACCCCCAGGGGGGAATTTTAGGGTTTCCAGGGGGGGGGGGGGATAAAGATTATTTCTAGATTGCATTAATACGAGAACCGATTACTTAATATTGTTTTTCCCTTCATACTTGACGTATCACTCTTCTGAAATTCATTTTATAACGTAAGTAGATCCGCAAATCACGTTTTATGTAGATGTCTAGACATGTTTTAGTATGTGCTATTAAATTTAGCTTCAGTTATTACGTATACTGTGTAGGGGCAGGGGGAAATTTTTAGGGAGGAAATACGAAAGGGGGGAATGATGTTCTAAAAATATGGTGGGGGGGGGGGAATGACGTCCTAAAGATATGGTGAAGGGGGGCACGGGCCAAAAAAGGTTGAGAACCTCTGGTCTAGAGAAAGTACACCTGACACTTGTGCACGCCGTGAGCTTTAAGGTGAATAGCCAGGTGTTCACAAGAGTTTAAAGACGAGACGATCGACACCGGGTTTTATCCCATATAACTCGGTCTCTCTCCGTAGGACGGCCGCCGATAGCGTCGCACAAAGCACGAATTCCGTAGCTCCAGAGGTCTCCGAGAAACTTGCATTCGTGGACCGAACGTCGTAGGCTGGATTCGAGCCCACAGCCTTCGCAACGCAAGGCAGGAGGCTACTACTTTTCCGCCGAGACTCCCATTAACCTATTAAACAAACTCGCGTCTGAGAAAATCCAGATGATTATAAGCAATGGCATATCTCATTACGTGTTATTGATAAGCTGACGTTCCCCATTTTCACGTTGTTAGCATATAATTTAATTTCCTTTCAAATACACGGTGTAACGAGTCAATTGCAATTAGGTGCGTGCAATGTACAACATAAGCATTTAAAGTCTGAACACACAAGCTATCTGGAGCGGCATATTTCGACCAGAAATACCAGGGCCCTCGTCAGATGGCACGTTAAGTGAAACTTTGATCCTTAAACATCCACAGATTTTTTTTTTCTCCAACGGATAATTAAAAGATTGTTTCCCCTCTGTGATTCATAATTTCAGCTGCTGTTGATGTGACAGTTATTTAATAATTTAATTTAAAACAATGTTTACCGTTGTGAATTTAACAAAGAAATCGACGGATGTTAAAATACGCTGAAGCAGTTGCTATCCAAATGGTTAAGCCGTTGTAGTGTACACAAGGAGGCATGGTAGACAGTTACAAATTACCGTAATTGACTGTTTGAATTACCGTGGGAATTTTGTGTATAGCTTAGTTTGAAGGACGTATTTGTTGCTTTGTTTTATGTTAGTGACTTTTGCAGTCTGCACCAGAAGGGATGCAGACAATTATGCCATGCAATCAATTGTGCAACATATTGTTTGTCTTAATGTGTTGTCACTAAATACTCATCAATTGCCTTAGGTCCAAATTAACCCCAGCCTGTAAAAAGAGTGATTGTAAAGAAATTACAGTTCACTTTACAATTTTCACTGAGAGGTTTACATTCATTTTGATTACGTCATTTCAAACCAGTTGACCTTTGTACTACTGTACTAAGAGTAAACCGGATCTGACGTGATGACCTTGCTACCACAAATCAAGATCTTAAGTTTATTGATTTTCAACCGTGTATCACACAGCCCTGGTGGCTCCTTATCTAACCATTCAGTTCCCTGTGAAGCATTTGCCCAAACAACTAACACATTCGTTGCTGTACGCCCCCAGAGTTCTGACGTGAATTCATCGCTTACCCACGAAAGATAACTCTAACAACAATCCACTGTCCTGGAAAGCCTACTTGTGTTACGTCTGCTTGAGTTGCATCCCTTGGTGTGTTTAGCATGACGAATTAGATCGCTACAGACACAAATCCCCTGTGTGGGCTTCACCTCAAGAAGGGACGAGTACTGCTCTTCTTTTAAGAAGCTGCTCTTTTTTTGTCTGGATGTCAAGGTCAAATTACAATCTGAAAACATAACAGATGGAAAAAAAAAAAGAAGAGATTGTTAAAGATAGCTTGTGTGTGTGTGTGTGTGTGTGTGTGTGTGTGTGAGTGCGTGTGTGTGCGTGCGTGCGTGCGTGTGTGTGTTTATGTGTGTATGTGTGTGAGTGTGTAGGTGCGTTCGTTCGCTTTGAAATCAAGCGTAGTACATACACGCCCGATTACTTCTGTACCACTGGACTGATTTGTGCGTGTGGATCAGCTTTCCCCTATTACCAGTGCCCCTCACAATCAGGCGAACCAACTCCGACTTCAGAAGTACCTGTACTAACGTCCTCAAGTCAAGGACGAGAAGTCAACATTTTAGTGCAGCTGTCCGGTGTAGGGGTTGAACCCTCCATCTCGGATATTTAAGTCACATACATTGGGTGTTAAATGGATTTAACTAGCTTGAAGTGGATGACGTATCATTGCGATACTTAACTACTACTAGCACTGTCCTGCTATGGATCTGTTACGTCACAGCACCATCACATTTTGGTAGGATTGAGATCCAGGAGGAATAGGTGGTCAGCCTTACCCTCACTTTGGAAAGCGACGAGCTCAGACGTCGAATTCGCGTCCGACCGTGCCCATGGCATTACCAGAGCAGCTCGTTGTCAACTTCGCTAGTGCGCTCACCTTATGGCTGCATGTAGTGTTCTGCTTTCATTTGCCTCTTCAAGGTAATAGTTGTTAATAAACGTAATATAAATCCAAAATAATACTTAAGAATTATACGCATCAATTAAAAAAAAGAATGGGAAATATGAAAAAAAAAATTAAAAATAAATAAGAAACAAAAAAAGTTGAACATATTTTTTTTTAAATTTGAAAATATAAAGAATTGAAAATATTAACAATTTTTAAAAATATGAAAATAATTGAAAATATGGAGTAAAGAAGTTGAAATGATCAGACACTTTGAATACCCCGGCTGGATTATAAACGACAATTAGGATATGGTTTTCATATGCTCGCTTTGAACTCAAGCGTAGTCCATACACATGCTACTATTTATAGTGCACTGGGCTGATTTTTGCGTGTGAAACTACTACTACTACTACTACTACTACTACTACTACTACTACTACTACTACTACTACTACTACTACTACTACTACTACTACTACTACTACTACTACTAACACTGTTGCTGCTATTTCTACTACTACTTCTAGGCAGTAATAATAGCAGCAGCAGCAGCAGCAACAGTGTTAGTGGTAGTAGTAGTAGTAGTAGTAGCAGCAGCAGCAGTAGTAGTAGTAGTAGTAGTAGTGGTAGTAGTAGTAGTAGTAGTAGTAGTAGCAGTAGTAGCAGCAGCAGCAGCAGTAGTAGTAGTAGTAGTCGCAGTAGTAGCAGCAGCAGCAGCAGCAGTAGTAGTAGTAGTAGTAGTAGTAGTAGTAGTAGTAGTAGTAGTAGTAGTAGTAGTAGCAGTAGTAGTAGTAGTAGCAGTTGTAGTAGTAGTAGTAGCAGTAGTAGTAGTAGTAGTAGTAGTAGTAGTAGTAGTAGTAGTAGTAGTAGTAGCAGTTGTAGTAGTAGTAGTAGCAGTAGTAGCAGTAGTAGCAGCAGAAGCAGCAGCATTAGCAGTTGCAATAGCAAGGATGACAACGGTGATGCAATAGGAAACACCAGAAGTCACGTACCACTATAGAGAGGCCAGACTGTCGCGATCTGTTTCTGTCTCTGTTGTGGTTCCTGTAACAGCAATTCGAGGCTGGATGTTCAGTCGTACATGTTCCGAGCTTGGCACTGAGGGCAGAAAACACGAGTGAATAAGTAAGGGTCAGTTTTTTCCAGCCATGTAACGTATTGGGTAAATGGTAAATAAGCAAAGTAGAAGACCCCTTTTCACTCAATAAGGTAAATAGGTATGTGGTCGTGTCCCTGTTTTTTAAAGAGCGATCGGCACTTGGTGAGTGATGCGGTCTTATTATACCTGGCGCTTTAACTTCCCAGAACATTTCATGATATTCATTTAATTTGATTGAGCCTATGAGCCTATGACACTGGAAGAACAAATTTCACCTCGAAAAGAGGGGTGGATTGTGAACCGAATACATACCTAAAAGACTGGCAGGCACACTTACTAGCAACTGGGCCACCGCTGCTGCCAGATAAAACTACAGCCAGATCTATAAGTGCAACTGACCTGGGAGTCCCAGGACGACGCAGCTTAAAGTGGTACCAGGAAATGTTCTGTGAAGTCAGGGCGGCCGAGAGGTTTAGACCGCATTACCCATCGAGTGCCGACTGGTCTTTACAAATATGTGACGGTGACGTCGATTTTCAGGAGAATATTAAGGACCGAGAAGTGAGCAAACACGGAGTTATTGACAGCTATCATAAGATTACTTATCACAACCTTGTGGAACTCACAAGTGAAATTCTTTGCAAAAATGTAATAATAGTAACAATAACAACAATAATAATAATAATAATAATAACATTACTAAGAATAATAAAACAATAACAAAAACGAAACGTAGTAGAAGAAGACGATGATGATGAGGAAGACAATAAAAATAAGATGAAGATAATGGCGATACCAGAAAATAAAAGCTGAATAGACGAAGAAGAGAAAGAAGGATACGTATAATAATAATAATAATAATAATAATAATAATAATAATAATAATAATAAGTAGTCGTAGTAGTAGTAGTAGTAGTAGTAGTAGTAGTAGTAGTAGTAGTAGTAGTAGTAGTAGTAGTAGTAGTAGTAGTAGATGTAGTAGTAGTAGTAGTAGTAGAATAAGAAGAAGAAGAAGAAGAAGAAGAAGAAGAAGAAGAAGAAGAAGAAGAAGAAGAAGAAGAAGAAGAAGAAGAAGAAGAAGAAGAAGAAGAAGAAGAAGAAGAAGAAGAAGAAGAAGAGAAGAAGAAACCTGTTTCTAAGCTGTATGTTATGTCATGTGATGTTTCTAATTTCTAATGTAGTTTCATTGAGCCTATTTTTTAACCTTAAAAAAAAAACCTAAATTCTATGAATTTTATCTTTATTTAAATTCAGCTTTACTGTACCACTTAATTTCAATGTGAATTTACTAAACAGGCAACTTCGAATTTGTTGATTTGCCCCACAGTCTGGGCGTGGGAGAATCTCCACCTGCGACAGTTTCACTTGAAAATGGATATCGACAGGAGGGTAAAGGCTTTTCTGGACCCAGGACCATCGACCTGACGCCACGCGACACCAAGATAAACAAGAACTAAATCGTAGACCTAAACCATCTCTGCCTGGTCTGCCTCTGAGGTCACCGGCGCTGGAAGCTTCTGTCTGATGACGTCAGTAGGCATTTCGACAAATTTACAAAATTTCGTAGACATTATATCCCCACCAGAACCGATCCGGAAATGTCGCATCCTGGCTTTAATTAAACAAGTCTACTAGGGTATGAGTGGTCAGCGAGACTGAAAGGGTAAGATAGCTCGCTGTGAAATGTCCAGTGCGTTAACAGAGGGTTAGTGAGTTTATTTCATATACGGTAGTTGGATTTAAACGTTCACTTCTAGTTGTTTTTTTTTTTTTTTGTAGAAAGCAATGGCAAACTATTAAACCTAAACATGTCTAGTAAGTCAACTTCGGATTGATCGCAGAGTACTTCAAAGAACATGCGCCATTTTTACTGTGGTTTGATACTGGCCAGATTTTGCAAGGATGGCTATTCAAATATCAATACTAGCATTGAAAGCCTGATTTGTCGAGAAAATACTATACATTTCTGTTTCAGATTAATATCAATTGGGGAAGCTTTTGAGACCACAAAGACAGTTCATAAACAAACACAGGCGTATTGTTTAGCGCACATAGAAGTAAGGGAAAGAAGTAGAGAACAGAGGATACACTAGACAACATAAGTTTAAAAGCTATAGTTACCGATCGGGAACTCGTCAACTGCCACATATCAGTCACTGACACACACCAGACAGAGAAAGACTGAAGGGATTTGTCCTAAAATACGCACCGAATGGTACAATTGTTTTCAGTGCGTAGGGAAACTAAGGCGATGCGTCAGACGTCAACAAACAACATTACGCTGTCATACCGTCTTGGGAATAGGACGTGTGTGTGTGTGTGTATTCGGTGGAGTCAAAGTCGTGGAGCGAAGTGGATATTCATATGCAAGTCTAGCTGATATTCAAGTGGACGACAGGAGGAATCATTTGCTGGGATCAAACAACCGTGGACCTAAGAGCGAGATGAATAGACCTAAAATTTAACGACACGGATCGAAAGAACAGAGAAATGGAAACCAGGATGGGCGCTGAGGTGAAGGTTAGAGACATTGAGCATGACAATTAGAGCTGCTCCTTGTAGGTGCCGGTCCTGCGTTAGGGATAACCTATAGAGACAAGGAATTTGTTATGCACTCTTGTTGACACACCCAAATAAACAGGTGCTGTACTAACTTATCGTCAGAGCCGAATCTGTGATTTAATTACCAAGTTACTTTTGACGTTGAGCGTTTTCTTGAGCCAAACTACAATCTGACCTCGGGTGGATTTCAATGATAAAGAGGGATCTTACTCCGAGGCATCACCTATAAACGACGAAAAGCGCCTTGCTGCAGGAACAAGTGTACTTAAAAGTACACTTGTTCCACTCTTTTAAGTACGCTTGATGCTTCAGCGAGGCGCTGTGTCGTTTGTAGGTGATGAGTTCGAATCCCGGTCGGTAACTATAACTTTAAATGTTTAATGTTGTCTAGTCCGTCCTCTGGTCTCTACTTCTTTCCCCCACTTCTATGTGCGCCAAATAATACATGTTTGTTTGTTTATGATCACTTTCAGATAAAACATGTTAAGCTACACCTGGGCATTCTTATGAGACCGATGATTATAAAGATATCCGATGTACGACAGACGTAAAACAACATTTAAAGCCACTTTAACACACAATGATATTAAATGTGGCATATATTCTCTTATTCGTCTTCTTTTCCCCATATGGCGCGGCCTCTTTCCGCGAAGCACCCGGCCGGAAGCGTCGTGATGAGCACTAATTCGGTAAGGGCCAAACAAAAAAAAAAGGTTTGGACCAAACAAATACACAATCAAATAAACAAGTATAATAATGAAAACATCCGTTCACTGAGCAATGAAATTGTAGAAGATAATGAAAAAAACAACAACAACAACATATAATACGATGGCTCTAGTATGGCGATATATCGCCCTCCTGTACAAATGAGCGGTCAGATTTGGCGATATATTATCCTTCAACATTGTATCAGTTAAGAATAATGATCGCAGCTTCAAAATTCAGAATAAAATCAGCCGCAGACTATGTGGAAACGGACCGCCTTGCGGTGATGTTCATCATGACATGAAATACATGAATATATATATATATATATATATATATATATATCAGTGCGCACCGACATCTCTGAAAGAGCTTCAGTCTCCTCATATAGATTACATAAGAAAAAATCTCAGCTCAGTGCATGAACTCCGATTGACTAAAAAAAAAAGTCGCTTAAAAGTCGACAGGGTCGACTTCATTGGACCGGGTTTTATCCCATATGGCTCGGCCTCTTTCTGCATCGCGGAAAGCGTCGCGCAAAGCACGAACACCGTAGCTTCAGCGACGACCCACAGGAGTCTCCGAAAAAATTCGCGGCCCGGAATCGAACCCACAACCTTCGGAGCCCGAGTCAAACAGCTTGACCACTTCGCCACGGAGACGCTGACATTGAGATATAGTTACTAACAGATATCAATCAATCAGGCGCCGTCTCCACAATGAATTTGAGTAGTAATGAATTTCCAATACTGCCCCGTCTCCCACCGTGATTGTACATTATCTTAGACTGCTATTCGTCTTTTTTTTTTTTTTTTTTTTTTTTTGGCTTGGACCATACACACTATTCATAGTGGTGATGGACTGAATTTTGCGTGTGGATTAGCTTTCCCTTTTAACAGTGTCCCTCGCCAACAGGCGAACCCACTCCGATTTCAGAGGTACATGTAATTTACTCCCCAAGCCAAGGACGACAGGTTAACATTTTAGTCCAGCTGTCCGGTGTAGGAGTTGAACCGCTTATCTCGGCATCAGCACACCGGATGTTTAAGAACACACGTTCTTACCCATTCCGCCATGCGGACCTGCACTTCTGTTCGTCTATCTCTTGATGTTATCTTCCCACTTGTACCATTGTCTACATCTTGCTCGCTTGCCATCAACAGTCTCCACAATGAATTTAAGTAGTAATGGATATCCAATACCATCTGTCATTCATGTGACAATGGTTTTTCTCCTATGTGAATGTATTATGCACTATTGATGAACGAAAGATGAGTGATTGGAAGGGCCGAATGTAAGACGGGCCTGCGTACCCAATTTGTTACTCTTTGAAAATAAAGTCCGTTCGTTCGTTCATTCGTTCGTTCGTTTGTTCGTTCGTACGTTCGTTCGTACGTTCGTTCGTTAGTTCGTTCGTTCGTTCCGTTAAACCTTCCCCTCTAATATGGTTGTGATAAGGGTATTTAATGTGGCAGAAATATTTTACTTGCCTCTTTTTCTTTTATCTTATTAACTTTCTTTTCATTCCAGGGTTTTCTAGTTGTGTATGTTTATTGATGAGGTTCTTGTAAAGTTTACCGTCGACTTCTGGAGTTTTGGTGATTCATCACGTTTTTCTAGAACCTCTGTATTTGATTTTGATATCAGTATACTGTTTTTGATATCAGTATAATGTTTCTGATATCAGTATACACGACTGGATCTGGTGAAATCTTTGCCGGCATTGACAGCCGTGGTAGCCTGGTTATCAAACTGTGGGACTGGGTTTAAATCTGCATGGAGACGGATGTATAAAATTGGCCAGGGCTCCAGGTTGACACAGCCTTAAATGAGCACCTGGAAATGGCTTCGGCAGTGATATTGTTCACATGAACCCTGGAGTGACCATGAACAAATACGAGTGGGTTTCGAATGAAAACTTTAGCTCATATTTTGGTGAATATATTCTTTTAAACAAGTCTTAAACGTTGAGAGGATCGACTTCATTGCACCGGGTTTATCCCGTATGGCTCGGTCTCTTTCCGCAGGGCGGCCTACCGAAAGCGTTGCACAAAGCACGAACTCCGTAGCTCCAGCGACGACCTCCCAGGAGTCTTCGAGAAAAATGCACTCGTGAACAGAAAGACGTAGCCCGGAATCGAACCCACAACCTCCAGAGCACGAGGTAGATCGCTTGACCACTGCGCCACAGAGACTCCCTTATTCTGAGACAGGAAAGAACAAATGTATCACTTGTCTATGTAGTCAATACTGCGTTCAATGCAAGTCCTCCAGAGTGGATAAAGTGCTTGGTTTCCTATAGAAAAAAACTGTCTTGATCGCGTGTGTAACCACTCTGGGGTATCTGCTCGGTGTACCTGACCTGGTCGTGAACAGTCTGTCACAGAAGTCACGCCGTTTTGAAATTTCCTACTCCACTCATACACTGGACTGACATGCATGCATCGTCATTCTGGACCTTCATTCGCCGATTATTTTTTATAGGTTTCAGACCTTTACTGATAAAAATACGGATAACAGAACGCTGCTTCTCTTTGGTGCATGTCAAAAGTTGGGCAGCAATCTTTAAACTGTCCGTATGACTTCACAGTGTTCGCATGCACCGTGATGTTAGACTGCAGTGGTTCTCAACCTTTTTTGGCCCGTGCCCCCCTTCACCATATTTTCAGAACGTCATTCTCCCCCCCCCCCCAATTTCGTATTTCCTACCTAAAAATTTGGTCCGTGCCCCCCCCCCCCCCCCTTTTCACCATATTTTCAGAACGTCATTCCCCCTTTCATATTTCCTACCTAAAAATCCTGCCTCACCCCTACACAGTATACAAAAATAATGGAAGCTAAATTTAAATCACATACTAAAACAAGTCTAGACGTCCACATAAAACATGATTTGTGGGTCTACTTACTTTATAAATTGAATTTTAGAAGGGTGAGACGTACAGAACCGTACAGTATGAAAGGTAAAACAATACCAAGTAATCGGTTTTTGTATTAAAGCGATCTTGAAATAATCTTAATTCCCCCCTGGAAACCCTAAAATCCCCCCCCCCCCCCGGGGGGTGGGGAATTCCTCACCGGTTGAGAACCACTGTGTTAGAGGGTCCTTGACAGGTTACAATACAATGGCATGGTATTTATAATTTAAATCCTACTTTAGTCCGAATCGAAAGCTCATTGTGTGGGCGTCATCAAATGTCGAAAAAGCGTGCCAGTGGCAAAAATGAAATATTGCTCGGATAGCAAATCCATTACATATATAATATCATCTGCATATCATCTGCAGACTGCATTCTTCTGGTTTCCGGAGTGGTGAACGGAAGGTCCAATATACGGAAGTGAGACTAAGCAGCCATGTGCAGGACGTGACGATTCCTTGGGTGAGCCCAGTACCAGAGCGCTGTGTGATGGCTCTGCAATTATGGAAGCCTCCTTGGATGGTGGGGAATGCCTATGGTCTGCCCCTGCCTTCCCTTGAGAGCTGACCGTTATGTCTTCAGCTATTCTAAATGGGCCAGCTGGGTGGGGGATAAAACCACAACAGTGAGAGTAAAACGTACTACGAAACCCTCGGGAAGGTTAACCCGGTAAACAGGCATAAGGCAATCACGTCCGTAAACAATTCTTCGGATGAACGCAGAAGAAGAAGAAGAAGAAGAAGAAGAAGAAGAAGAAGAAGAAGAAGAAGAAGAAGAAGAAGAAGAAGAAGAAGAAGAAGAAGAAGAAATCCCACTTTTAAGGTTTGCATTTGAAACCTCCTCGTATAAAAAACAACAACAACAACAACAAAGGTAACGATAAAGGCAAATATAAAGCATTACACTTTCCTCCGTCTGCTCTTGAAATAGTGCCTCGTATTCCCTTATTACCATTCCACCCCCTTTCCCCTCAAGCCCACAGATGCCCCAAGCTGCCTGCCCTCATTACCAACCTCGGTTGTAAATTATATTGCTAGGGCCCCTTTGTGTCTGCCGATTGAGCTATGATTGCAGCCTGCCCCTACGCAGAACTCGCGACAGCAGAACACATCTTGCCAGAACCGCTGATTGTGTTTCCGTTTGAAAATTAGAGTATTATTATGTTCGTCAAAGTTCGTGTCAAGGATGCTCTCTGGGGCAGAACTTTCTTGCTGTGGTATGATCTTTGTGCTTGGATTGGTCCTTCCGGGAGATTTCCGATAATGGCAGTGATTATGTGAACTTTCTTTCATTTCTGTGGCTAAGGTCGTCAGTGTTTTAGTCGATTTATTCATCTTTAATGCTACGCTAATCAATATTTGTATTGATTTATTCATCTTTTTAGCTGGGAGCATCAGTGTTATAGTTGATTTATCCATCTTTGTAGCTACGAAGATCAGTATTTTAAATGATTCATTGGACTCTGTAGCCACGATCATTCGTATTTTTGTTGATTTATTAATTTTGTGGCTATCTGCATCAATAATTTTGTTTATCTATCCTTGCATCTTAGATTATCAGTATTATTATTTTTTTTTTAAATTGTTAATCTCTGTAGCTAGGATAATCAGCACTTTTTGTTGTTGATTTATTCTTCTTTGTAGCTAGGCATGCTTTGTCCACAAAATCAAAGAGACCCGAGTTACCTGAGGATAAAAGCAGAATTGGTGGAGTGACATCTGTGATGGACGTGTTTGTTTCCTGGACACAGGCTGTACTAACACAAAAAGTTTTTCTTTGTTCAGACCCAAACATCCTGTGCTCACGTTCTAATGACAGGTAACTAATGCGTGCAGACATACAATTACTGCTGTTTTTGCAGGTGATACACAACACGAATACCGCGCAGTGTGGACAATTTTGTATAATTCTTAAACGCATTAATTCTTTTGGAAGAACTAAGACAGAGAGTTATATTGAGCCAATGCTGACGCATGGAAGCGAATCACGGACAGTTAGCAGAAAAGAGAGGAATTATGTGGAAGCTGCGGGGATGTGGTTTTTTAGAAGAATGACGAAAATACGGTGGATGGGTAGAAAGAGATGACGATATCTTCGAAGAAGTTAATTCAGAAAGAGATCAGGTTGCTCACATCAGAAGAGGACAGTTCACAATCTTTGGGCATGTCAGGAAGCGGAGAAAGCTCAAGCTTGTGGTCACAACGGGAAAGATGTAGGGAAGGAAAAGCAGGTGGAGATCAAGAGG
This sequence comes from Cepaea hortensis, assembly GCA_963921405.1. Classification (NCBI taxonomy): domain Eukaryota; kingdom Metazoa; phylum Mollusca; class Gastropoda; order Stylommatophora; family Helicidae; genus Cepaea; species Cepaea hortensis. The sequence goes on from OY992882.1 coordinate 14,024,745, forward strand.
CAAGATGGTGAACTGTTTGGCATCATGGCATGGAGAAACATTGGCATCATGGCATGGAGAAACATTGGCATCATGGCATGGAGAAACATCAGTATCAGAAATGATTGACATCACAAGAGACAGAAGGTTATAAACAGATGAGATCACTACCACCACATGGCATATACTAGATGAAGAAGTAGAAGACGAAGAAAAAAGAAGAAGAAGAAGAAGAAGAAGAAGAAGAAGAAGAAGAAGAAGAAGAAGAAGAAGAAGAAGAAGAAAAAGAAGAAAAAGAGGAAGAAGAAGCATAAGAGCTAGAAGAAGAAGAAGAAGAAGAAGAAGAAGAAGAAGAAGAAGAAGAAGAAGAAGAAGAAGAAGAAGAAGAAGAAGATGGCGAAGAAAAGAAGCAGATGTGATGATGATGATGATGATGATGATGATGATGATGATGATGACTAAGAAAAAGAGAAGAAGAAGAAGAAGAAGTAAAAGAAGAAAAAGATTGGGAAGTATATCATCAAATGGCAAATCAGAAGACGAGATCGAAAATTGATGCAATAAGGCAAACCAACTCATTGGACAAATGGCACCAATACTGAAGAACAAACATGTATCAATAGTTTCTAAGAAAGCACTTTACAACACAGTCTTCCTACCAACTCTATGCTACCAATGACAAACCTTGACAATGACAGAAAAATAGAAAAGAAAAATCACAACAACAGAAATTAGACTCCTGAGAAGAATACTCAATGTATCAAGAAGACATAAGATCAGAAATGAAGAAATCAATACTAATGTGGGGGTTATAGCAGCGCTAGATTTTATTAGAAGGCAGCAAATAAAATGGTTTGGCCACGCCAGTAGATTACCAGCTAACAGTATACCACAACAAGCAATGATGTACAGACCAAATGGAAGCAGAGGAAGAGGCCGACCAAGTACACGATGGACGGAGGGAATAGCAGAGTCCATGGGAATATCGATACATGAAGCCCATAAGTGGGCACTCTTCCGCTGTTTATACTTCATCTCGACACCGCAAGGTACAAGAGGAACATGATGAGATGATGCAAAAAAAAAAAAAAAAATGAATACAACATGTCGGGGTAAAATTGAAGATTTGTAAATATGATTGTGTAAATAAATAGAAAGAACAATTTAGCATAAAAGATGAAAAAAAATGTCTTGCTCTGCCTCAGTAGGTTAATGTCTCGATCCTACCTCTATAGTACAGATGTCGCTAGGGTCAACTTTAATGCACCAAGTTTAGCCATATCTGACCCGTCTCTGCACACAGAACAGCAAGGCACTTGTCGAGAGCATCTCACAAAGCAACCAACTCTGTAGCCCCAGCAATGACCCATAAGCGAGAGCTGAAAATTGCGCTGGAGGTCTGAATACGCTGTCCGAGGAAGTAACTCACGACCATTCAGGTCGCTAACAGACGGCTAACCTCTTCGACACGGAGACTCCCGGTGAGTCTCTTCTTCTTTCATATGTCCTATACATTTCATGTATCGTTTTCTTACGGGGTTGATGAATTGCTTTTGCCACCAACATATATCATTACCTTAGAGTGCTTTGTTTACTGTGTTCATGTATTCATTCTCAACTTTCTTCACAAAAACCACATTTCTATTGAACCCTGTCAGGTCTAAGTCAGATATGACTGAGCTACCGTTTGACAGAAGACGGTACTACCCGCTTTCTGTTAGCGCAGAATGTTGGGCTATTGGAAATTCCACCTGATTAATGTGTACACCTTTACCACATATAAAGGAGTCATTGTGGAGTATTGTTTAGTGTTCTCAGCCAAGATAAGCGTTCGCATTCATTCCCCAGCCGTAACAGGGTTGATTTGTCTTACCAGTACAGTTCCAGGGTCGTCCCATCATTATAAAAATCAGTCGTCATCATCATCATGATCATCATCATCCTCATTATAATTATCATCATCCAGTGTCTTGCCGGCTGGCGTGGCCGATTATGCCTCTACACAAATTACGGTCTCCGACGTCTTGGACCAATTCCTGTGTTGACGACTCTCTTCCGTGCCATGACACAAGATTGTCAATAATCTTCTCACTCTTTTTTCCCTCTATCTCTCTTTTCGCAAATCTTTCCTGTTGTCACAACATGTTCCAGTGTTTGTCTTCTCCTAACGATGACTGCTTCTTTCTGATGTTTGTGATAAGTTGTCTTTTCGACTCGCTTTCCTTTGCTCATTTTGGCTGTCCAATTAATTTTAAGCATTCTTTTATAAAATGTCATCTCCCAGGCTTCCAGGAACCCCCTCCCCCCGTTTACTAATTGTCCAGGATTCGCAGCCGTATGTTAAAACTGGTTCTATGTAACATGCAAGAACTCTTTTTCTAACTTTCAAGGACATGGGCTTATTGCACAAAACGTTGTTCATTTAAAAACCTAAATGTTCACTCAAGCACTCAATTTTCAAACAGTTAGGGGAATTATGTTCAAAGGAAAGTCAGCAACGAAGCTCAAACGTATCAATACATAAACAGCCCCTTACTTAATTCTGTAAATACCTGGGATTAGAGCCACAAAACCATATCATGCCGTGTCATAGAAGATTGAAGGACTACAATCTCACACCCTGCGGGAGTTGTCTCAGCGATTCCGTGTGTATTCGAAGGCAGGTCCTGATGGGCGGGTCAGAAGCAATAGATTGAAACTCTGAGCAGGTCAATACTGACTGATATCGGTTTCATTTTTGTGCTAGGGGACGCTAACCAACAGACAGGTAGCGGGCTTAGCTGCTGTGGGGAGGACCAGCAGTGGACAAAATTGACCACTCGATGGTTTTCGGTGAGGCAGGACGAGTAAATAACCAAAAAGAATAACCAAAAGGATGGACGTGGTTCTGCAACTTTGACTAGAGCATCAAGTCAAACGGGGTTAAGATAAGCAAGAGTGATATGTCAACTAACGCAGAAATGGTGTTGTCAGTGGCAACACGCTGAGGGAGATACAGATAATAGGTTCTGAGAACGTAATGGACTAATAGTTAGATGTGTAATCAGGACGACAGACTACCCAACTAACATCCCACTGCATGTTCCTGGTTGTACTATTTTGTTTCTTGTGGCCTCTGTAGCGAAGAGTTAACGAATGCAGTTTGCAATCTCACATACCGCATTCCAAACACAGCAGGGGATGTATTTGGAAGCAGTCCGCTTTACGCTAATGTTCATACAATAGTTACTTAGTTAGTTAGTCGCAGTTCCAACTTCACAGCAACGGGTCGTCCCCATTATGCTCCATTCCTGTGCCAGTGAATATCACACAAAACGCTCCCCACTGCCCAATACAATAGTATGAACACCGGTCGTTCAGAAAGCAAAAGCAAACCACTGAACGTAAATTATCAAAGAAATCACAAACAACTAAATGTGCTAGGGTTGACTGCGACGTCTGTTAAGGATATGCAACAATCTCTTGTTTCTTGTTTTGCTTGGTGGATTCTTGTTTTGATTGGTGGATCTTATTTTGCTTGGTGGATCAGTCTTGCAGGCAACTTGACACCCAGTTCTCGCAGCTCGCTTGAACTTTACAAGAAAGTGCAGTTTCGAAATGGAAGCCATAATTACAAAGTAAAGTGCTACTTGTTCGTGTGCATGTTTTTTCCCTTGTTTTTATCAACACTAGTATTAAAATCGTCCCGAGTGCAACGCTGGCGTTGCTTGGTAAAATGTCAATGTAGCAGGACAGGAGGAGATGGAAGATATTCTTTTCTGTTTTATAACATTAGAAATGAGTTCACGGTTATTGATTAGCACCAGCAGAATACACGAAGAAGACGTAGAAATTAGAGGAAACATTAGATACGAGAAAAATTGAAAGCTTTGCGCGCACAAGAAGCTTTCAAGCTGCTGCTTTGAAATGATGAATGTGTCTCGCTGAAAGATGATATGTGTCTCGGTTCTCGGTCGTGTCATCATCATCATGTATTGTAGCCTTTTGGGTTAGTCTGAAGCTTGCAGATCATTCCATTCAATAGGTGTTTGTGCCATTCTGTTTCCGAAGTATCGAGATCATTTCACTACATAATTTCTTTTCCTGGCGCTTCCAGATGATTCCATAGTTGTTTGTGCCAGCCCTCTTTCTGAAGCTTCGAGATAATTCCATAACTGTTTTTGCCACCCTCTTTCTGACGTTTCGAGAGAATTCCACTCTATAGTTGTTTGTATCTTTCTTTTTCTGATACTTTCAGATTTTTCCAGAGTTGTTTGTGCCACTCTCTTTCTGACGCTTCCAGATCATTCCATAGTTGTTTGTGCCACTCTCTTTCTGACGCTTCCAGATCATTCCGTAGTTGTGCCACTCTCTTTCTGACGCTTCCAGATCATTCCAGAGTTGTTTGTGCCACTCACTTTCTGACGCTTCCAGATGATTCCATTGTTGTTTGTGCCACTCTCTTTCTGACGCTTCCAGATCATTCCACAGTTGTGCCACTCTCTTTCTGACGCTTCCAGATCATTCCATAGCTTTTTGTGCCACTCTCTTTCTGACGCTTCCAGATCATTCCATAGTTGTTTGTGCCACTCTCCTTCTGCAGCTTCCAGATCATTCCATAGTTGTTTGTGCCACTCTCTGTAATTCCATGTATAAAGGAGAACCATGGCTGAGAGATGAAAGTGCATACCTCAAGCTCAGAAACTACAGGGTTCGATCCCAACAAAAGCCCCGGGGTTAGACAGAAACATCCAGATCATCCCGGGTTATTGTTGTCTGTCTGTGTCTAGTTTAGTTTTGTTTAGTTTAGTTTAGTCGACGGATCAAAACCATGTCACACGGGTGTAACCCACAAGTGCACCGTTCTACGCCTAACTCAAGCCTGAGTCCAGAGAATATCAACTTAGTGCACGAACTCCGTAGAACAGGCGAGGATCCTGAAATACTTTGGGTAGATTTTTAACTCGAAATTTTGCCCGGGCAGCGCCGTTAGATTAATATTTTTCGATTTCCAACTGCCAAGGGATTTTTTTCGTGAGCAACAATACACATGGGCATCCGATCTCACTACCGAGAGACCAGTGGGAATTTTGTTACTAGAAGTCCACGTGAAAAAAAATCCCATCCCACACTGGGGCTTGAACCCGGGACCTCCAGCACTCGAGGCGGACACCATACGCTCTCTTTAAGTCCACGCATAAAGGGGGGCGTGGCTGAGAGGTTGTGGTGCCTATCTCAGGTTCAGAAGTTAGTGGGTTCGTTCTCATCATAGGGCAGGGAATATTTGAAAGGACCATTGGTGTTTAATGATACCACACGTCTCCGGGATCTCCTGGGCAGTGAGACTGGATACCTAACCTGCTCGTATAAGGAAGAAAAACTGGAATTTACGCGAGCAAGCTGCGGACGTGAACAATCTTATGTCATTTGGAAATTCCAAAGAGTAGGCCGTAACGTCACTTCCTTGGCAAAAATGTTTTAGGAAAGAACACACATTCAGTATAGTCACTTCTATGGCAAAAATGTGTTAGGAAATATAACATATCCACGGAAAGGCCGTAAGGCCACTACCTTGGCAAAAATGTGGCAGGACAGAAAACATATCCACGAGCAGGCCGTAATATCACTGCCATGGCAAACTGTCTAGAGAAAAAAAACATATCCACAAGTAGATGCTTCCCATGGCTGTAGTCTATCTAGAGGAAGCGAACCGTACCCACATGCATGCCAACGTTGGACACCGTGACCCTGCGATACTAGGTGTGACGCGCTACCCTTGAGGAAGAAACAAAGAAGAAGAAGACGAAGAAGAAGAAGAAGAAGAAGAAAAAGAAGTTCATGTATGTCTGCGTTGATAGATCTGTGAACGGCTGGTTTCTAGATGTTTTTATCTTGGTCTAGCCCTTTCTCTTTGATACACACAAGTGACTGGACAGGTCTGTATTATCTAGCTGAACATACAGCTGTGGAGGAACATGGGCATAATTCGTACTCAGCTAGAATTCGTACACAAGAGCAGCAACAGCATCAGCTACATCAAAAGCAACAGCAACGGCAGCAGTAATAGTAGACGTTACAGCAGCAACAGCAGCAACAGCAGAAGAAGAATATCATGATAATAATGATAACGATCTTATGCACTCTTGTTTATGGTGCATTCCCAGTTTAACAAAGAAAGACCTCTTAATGTGATATTTACTTTAGAGCAGATTGTTAAATTATGTTTATAAACATCAATATATATATATATATGCCATGTCAATGATGTCTAGTAGTAGTAGTAGCAGTAGTAGTAGTAGTAGTAGTAGTAGTAGTAGTAGTAGTAGTGGTAGTAGTAGTAGTAGTAGTAGTAGTAGTAGTAGTAGTAGTAGTAGTAGTACTAATAGTAGTAGTAGTAGAAGTAGTAGTAGCAGTAGTAGTAGTAGTAGTAGTAGTAGTAGTAGTAGTAGTAGTAGTAGTAGTAGTAGTAGTAGTAGTAGTAGTAATAGTAGTAGTAGTCGTAGTTGTAGTAGTAGTAGTAGTAAGAGCATTACATACAACTATGAGAAAGATACAAACGGGATTCTGTGTTCATGGGATGAGAAGAGAGGTATCAAAGAACATCGCGACCTCATCTCATCTCATCTCATCTCATCTCATCTCATCTCATCTCATCTCATCAGGTTCCTCTTGTACCTTGCGGTATCGAAGTGACCTATAAACATCTTGAGAGTGCCCGATTATGGGCTTCATGTATCGATATTCCCATGGGCTCTGCTATTCCCTCCGTCCAACGTTTACGTGGTCGGCCTCTTCCTCTGTTTACATCTGGTCTGTATATCATTGCTTGTTGTGGTATGCTGTTGAATGGTAACCTACTTGCATGTCGAAACCATTTGATTTGCTGCTTTCTAATAAAATCTAGTGCTGCTATAACCCCCACTTTAGTCCTGATTTCTTCATTTCTGATCTTATCTCTTCTTGATACGTTGAGTATTCTTCTCAGGAATCTCATTTCTGTTGTTGTGATTTTTCTTTTATCTTTTCCTGTCATTGTCCAGGTTTGGCATTGGTAGCATAGAGTTGGTAGGAAGATTGTGCTGTAAAGTGTTTTCTTAGTAGTTATTAATACATATTTGTTCTTTAGTATTGGTGCCATATCTCCAATGAGTTGGTTTGCCTTATTGCATCTATTTTCGTTCTTGTCTTCTGATCTGCCATTTGATGATATTATACTTCCTGGGTACTTGAAACTCTTTACTTGTTTCAAGGGATGTTCGTTAAGGTGAATTGATGTTGATTTTTCTTCTTTAGTTATAGTCATTACCTCTGTTTTGCTCGTGCTAATTTTCATATTATGTTCCCTCCACATTTCGTTTAGACTATTCATGTGGTCTTGTAATTTAGCTTCTGATTTTGCTATTAGTGCTTGGTAGTCCGCAAACAGGAGTTCTTTAATGGTTAGATATGCAGATGGTTCTTCTTCTGTGTTCTCGTCATGCTGTATTCTTGTGGTCTCTGCTTGGCTGGTATCTTTACATATGTTGTCTATATATCGCGACAACTGGGGAAAAAAACAGTGGGGAAAAAGGCGAGCCAAACCGAGATAAATGATACTGGATGGACTGAGATTGTGGCATAAAGAAATATCATCAGCAGGGTTGATCTAGAATAGCAAGGGCCGAGATCTGTATAGCGACATGAAGGCCAACACTAGTTAGCAGGGTTCACAATGGGGATGATGCTTAATTGTTATCTAAAATAATTTAGGTCAGATATGAATTTATTTTTCCATATCCTATTTACAGGACATCGCTGTCAATACCAGCTGACGTAAGCCTGGGTCATTGACAGTGAGTTGAGTGACCGAGCATGAGAAAGAACGGAGATGAAAGTGGGAGACAGTAAAGTGACTGACCTGGCTATGAGAAAACAGCCAGTCCTGAGAAATAATGGGAAGGGTGAGTGTGGACCCCAGGGGGATGGGGGAAGGACAGTGTAGTTTTGTGTGAAGTCAAGGGACTTCAGGTCAGTTAATGTGTAGATGCCGGACTGGTCGGTAGTCTAAGGGAGTTGAGTTTGAGATACCGAAGGAGTCGGTAGTCCACGGAGAACGGTGTTGTGTTGTTCTCCTAGTTGTGAAGACAGGCCTGAACCAGAGTGGGTTCTATAGTGAGTGAGGGCCTAAACCCAGAGTGGGTTGCATAGTTGAGCAGTGGCTCCGACCCAATGTGTGGGTTGTATTGTAGGAGATCCAGCCGTGGATAGTAGCTGGACTGAATATCTTGTGGATTTGATATGAAGCAGGCCGTGAGAAGGCATTGATGTGTGCTGGTTAAATTGTGAGGTGGATATTTATATTCTATGGATTACATTATTTCTGGATGTATAAACATGTTTCGTCTGTCCGTCTTATTTCTGGAATAAATGATTATGTGCGCCAACTCAATCTTGTTTCATGACTGGTGAAGGTGCACTTCTGGGGTGAGTTGGATTAAGAGACAGTTAGATATCTCAATTGACACACCATGAACATCGTTACCTAGACAACGACCATCACACGACAATATCACGCAAAGATCATCAAGAACATTGAACTGATCATAAAGAAAAGACGTGTGACACCAGCATTTTGCTGGTGTTGTTGATGTCTTGGCAAGTTTGCATTCAGTAGTTTGCCATTGCTTTCTGAACGACCGGCTCCCACACTAACACGTTAAAACACAGTGCGACGCGGTATGCTGCCGAATCGTCACAGCTGTGTATCGAACGCAGGTAAGCGGGCTCACGAATCGCGCATGCAAGCACTTAGCCACGGAGGCCGGCAGATATGAATTACATCCATCATTTATGATTTCCACCCACCGGAACGATCTCTCTCTCTCTCTCTCTCTCTCTCTCTCTCTCTCTCTCTCTCCCCCCCCCCCCCCTTTTCCCTCGCTGACAGAAACCCGTCTCTGGCGTGTATCCATATTGCCGCCACCCCCGACACTGCTGAGTACCTCAACTAACGTGTTGGCCAGTCAATTTGTGTCAATACTCTCCCATAAATAGATTTTTAATCTTTCTTTCACGGTTTCCATGCTTCAGTATTTTTTTTCCCCGCATTTCCATCCTGTTTCAGGATATTGCGGTCAACACCAGCATCTTTCAGCTGTATGTTGATTCCTAGGCTAGATTACACTCATCAGCACGCCACGACTTTCTGAGCGACCGGCTCCATACTCGCATAAGTCACTGGGGCGACTCGAACCACTTCTAATTCTCATGCGCTCACGTCGACCACGAGAGTATTCGGGGTTAACGGAGAAAGCTGCTAACCCCTCGGCAATGGCCAGTCGGCATACTTCATTATAGTTTAATCAATCTTTCACAGTACCTAAACTTCAGTATAGTTTAGTCTATCTTTCACGGTTCCTATACTTTAGTATAGTTTAGTCTACCTTTCACGGTCCCCATACTTCGGTATAGTTTAGCCTATCTTTCGCTGTTCCTAAACTTCAGTATAGTTTAGTCTATCTTTCACGGTTCCCATACTTCAATATAGTTTAGTCTATCTTCCACGGTTCCTATACTTCAATATGGTTTAGTCTATCTTTCACGGTTCCCATACTTCAGTATAGTTTAGTCCATCTTCCACGGTTCCTATACTTCAATATGGTTTAGTCTATCTTTCACGGTTCCTATACTTTAGTATAGTTTAGTCTATCTTTCAGGTTCCCATACTTCAATATAGTTTAGTCTATCTTTCACTGTTCCCATACTTCGGTATAGTTTAGTCTACCTTTCACGGTTCCCATACTTCAATATAGTTTAGTCTACCTTTCACGGTTCCCATACTTCAATATAGTTTAGTCTATCTTTCACGGTTCCTATACTTTAGTATAGTTTAGTCTATCTTTCACGACCCCCATACTTCAATATGGTGATGATACTGCCATGCCTTCTTCTTATGCCTTCGTCGGGAGAGGGTTTTCGAACGTGATTGCGTTTTGACTGTTTACAGCAGAGCTGCGTTCATGCGCCGTTAGGCCGACACATCCGATTTCTGCGGTCATTTACCGGGTTAGCCTTCCCGGACATGTCTTATACATTGGGGAGGGGTGGTGTGGGGCGATGGGGAAGGGGGCTCCCTAAGTTGTTTCCCTCTATGGGTCTATGATGTGATAGGGCCAGCACATTGTGTAGGCCTAATAGCTGGGAGGAACAGGTGGCAACTTATTCCCTCATTTTAGCAGGCAACGAGTCCAATCTGGAACCTGCGTGCGATTGTGCTTTTGAAAAAAAAAAAAAAAACCGTTTGAACTGTAGCGGAAAAGATCGCCCGACCATTTTAAATGAGCGGGAGATCGAATCAAAGATCTTTGGTCTGGTATAGTGTCGCAGCAGACACTGACGTCATCAGTTTTAGAGGACAAGTTCGTGAACTCATGACCTAGATACACAAACACTCTAGAACCAGAACGCTGGATAAAATAGAGAGAGAAATGTCTTTAACGGTTTAAAGAATTTAGTTGATTTACGAGGCCTGGATCTGTGACATCATTTAGGCCAGGGCTATTTGAAGAGGAGCGATACGCACATGCTTAAAATAACATCTATTCAAGCTGCTACGTTTAAAATAAAATTGAATTTTGAAACGTTTTCATTTCATTTATATTTAGTTTACACACAAAAGGCAAAGATAAGACGTCATTCTTTGTAACTCTTGACAATTATCCATTTCACATATTATTTCTACCGGCTCCGTGGCCGAGAGGTTAGCAGCTTTCTCCGCTAACTCCGAATACTCTCGTCACGTGACGCGACGAGAATTAGCAGTGGTTCGAATCGCAAAAGTGACTTATGAGAGTATGGAGCCGGTCGCTCAGAAAGTCGTGGCGTGCTGATGAGCGTAATCTAGCCTAGGAATCAACATACAGCTGAAAGATGCTGGTGTTGACCGCAATATCCTGAAACAGGATGGAAACGCGGAGAAAAAAAAAAAAAAAAACATATTATTTCTCACGCATTCTTTTTCAGACATCCTGTTTCACACAATTTCTCATGCAATGTTCCATCTTTTAGCTTTCAAGTCAATATGTTAATATATTTCTATTTTCAACGAAACAAGTAAGCTCTCACATGTTAACCTTTCAGCTACTAGAAACAGTCAACCCATATGTGTAAATATTTCTATCTTTCAGCTTCCCAAAAAAAAAAAAAACAACAACAACAGGTAACCAATGTGTTGATATATTTTTTATCTTTCAGCTTCCACGAAACAGTTACCCATATATTAACATATTTCTATCTTCTCGCGTTCAAAGAAAAGCTCAGCTCCCTTATGTTAACAAGTGCCAATATTTCAGCTACTAGAAACAATTAACCTATAAGTTAACATTACATTTATGCTCCGTGACAAAAGTCTACGCTTGATAGGATAAAATAAGGGAACAAACAAAATGGGCTAATGAAACTGATAAACCCAGGAAGGAAATCCATCTATATAAAGGACACACCGAATGCCAAACTACCACAACCTGGAGGAAGTTCTTGTAAGAACAAAGGCCAGGGCAACAAAGCCCGACATAAAATGTGGGCAGTCATCGCCCACAAACCCGGGAAAGCAATCTGTTTATGGAAGGAGGAATCCAGAAAAGAAACTTCAACCGTCGAAATCGGAAAATATGATGTAAGTGGCACGGTATTGGAAAGTACAGATCTACGCACTACAGAGGATGCTATGTACCACGCATAAAACAACGTTAATCTTAGAAGTAGAAGAAGAAGATGAGTTTATATTTCAGCTTTTAAACAAACAACTAACATAATTTTAACATATTTCTATATTTTGGCTTTCAAGAAACAGTTCACTTAATTTTAACATATTTCTATATTTTGGCTTTCAAGAAACAGTTAACCCATATGTTAACATATTTCTATATTTCAGCTTTCGAGAAACAGTTAACTCATTTGTTAACATTTTTCAATATTTTAATTTTCAAAAAATCAGTTACGCATATGTTAACAAATATACTTCTACAATTGTTTTCCACTTTCTCTCAATGTCACCACCTTCTTCTCTTTATTTTTCACTTTTTACTCTCATTCATTCCCCCTGTTTCACTTCATTCTTCATTTCATCTTCTAAATGTCCAATGGGCCCTATCAGAGTACAAAGTTCTCCAGCGCTATTCTAAAGCACACTTCATGCGCGTTTCATGATGAGTAGGTGGAGGGAGGAGAGGCTGGTAAACCTAACAGGCATGCATGTGCAATAAAGGCGATCCTCTACAGACTTTACAGGACGTCGCTGTCAACCCCAGCATGATTTGGCTGTTTGTAATTTCTTGGCATGTCTACGTCCAGTAGTTTGCCATCACCTTCTGAACGACTGGCACTCATACCATTGTATGAAAGCCAACTCTAGGTGATGTGCTGCCAAATCGCCCTCAGCGGTGTTTCGAATAAGGTATCCGGGATTGCGAATTGCGCCCATAAGTCCTTCGCCATAGAGCGGGCTACAAACTAAATCAAACTTGTAACAGAAATACAACCAACGGAGAAGAAGAAAGACAAAGAGACAGCCGAAGGGAAAGAGAAAGACAAAGGCAAAGGGAAAGAGAAATGTTAAATATTAATAATATTAAATATTAAATCAATTATCTACAGCACTGCAATAGGGACATGCCCACACGTGCTCCATCCCCTTCTTCAGTTGCCAGCGAAGAGTTCCCATTCAGATGGTACCAGTGGCCATCTGATTGAACGTCCGCTGGCTTTTTTCTCTACACGCTGACTGTCTTCCAGACACACTACTCACTCCTCCCTTCCTCCTGCCGAATCAGCCTCTCCAGATGTGAATCCTTGTTTGTGTTGCTGCATGTTTCACTCCCAGAAAGCCTTCACTACCCCAGCCTTGTCATAATCTAGCCCACCGCACAAAGGCGCATCGGGGGCCAGTCTACCAGCCTGTTTGTTTCTTCTCACATCCGCCGGCCATGGGTAGGAAGTTCACGATGTGCTGTTGAACCTCGTGTTTTCGAGTTATGCAATCCACTCCATGAGAAACATATTAGTTTCATACCAAATTCGAAGATAGTGAGACAAAGAATGAGGAACACTGAGACAAAGAATGTTGTTGAGTTGAGTTGAGCTAAGAACCGACATCACTGCACTCAGGACATTACCATATCCGCCCCGTCCCCTCGTTCAACAGTCAGCGAAGAGTCACACTACTAATCGTTCCTACTGCTATCTGATTGAAAGTTCCCTCTCAGTTATGAGGTTCTACCAGAACCCCTGCCAATTCCCCACAATCTCATCCTTTCCACATACGGGTTCTCAATCTGTTCCCCCGCCGTCTCCACCTAGTCCCACAGGCGTTTGACCACCTCTCTCTTGCCCATAGGTAATCGACCACCAAGAGATGCATTCCCTGCCAGCCTATCAGCCTGTTCACTCCCCAATAGCCAGGGCAAAAAATCCATACAACTCTCACAATCTGTGACCTCTGAAGCGAGGTGAGCCATTCCACACGAAACATTCCTTTCTCCACACCTTACTAAGCATACTCCTTGAGTCTGTGATGAAGACAATGTGTGTTGCAGTGGTCTCCTCTAACCAACGGAATACCGCTGTGACTGCTCCCACCTCCATTCTCATGCTGGAGGTCGTAGCCTCATATGCCATACTCTCCGGTCTCAAGAATCATCCATTAGCTTTCGCAATGAAACCCCAACCCACTCCGGCTGTTTCTCACCACTGACCCATCAGTAAAGATCAATATGTCACCTTGATGTGTATAACTGGATCAGTTGTTGCACCTCAAACTGTGCGACCCGCTGCCCATTCTCTGCACTCACGACCCAGTGTTACTATTACATCGTGCCAGTCCAAAAGGACAAAGAAACAATAACGTATGAACATCATTGCATTGCAATGAGAGAGAGAGAGAGAGAGAGAGAGAGAGAGAGAGAGAGAGAGAGAGAGAGAGAGAGAGAGAGAGAGAGAGAATGACAACGAGGAAGACAAAGAGAAAATGACAAAAAGAGAAAGACAAAGAGAACGAAAAAGACAAAGAGAAAGACAAATAAAAAGACAATGAGAAAGAGAGAGAAAGAGAAAGACAAAAAGAAAGGAACAGCAAGAGAAGGAGAAAGGTGAAGCAAAGATACAGAGAAAGACAAAGAAAAAGACAAAAAGAAATATAAAGAGAAAGACATAAGCAAACAGAAAAATTCAAAGACAATGTCAAAGAGACAGAGAAAGACACATAGAAAGACAAAGACGAATATAGGACAAAGTCAAAGAGAACGAAGGAACAAAATTTATTATCGAAGGGTCACAAACTACACACGCAGGCGCGTTTCACATTTGGCTCTTCCAACCACTCATCTTTCGTACATCAATGATCTATTGTGCATGATAAACTCACATAAAAGAAAAACATTGTCAAATGTTTCCCAG
>OY992882.1:14044132-14054132 GCA_963921405.1 Cepaea hortensis
GTACGGTTGATGGTATGTCCCATGAAGTGGTTAATAGAGTTATGTGGTTGCACGATTGATGATATGTCCCGTGGATTGGTAGAGTCATGTGGTTGTACGGTTGATGATATGTCCCGTGGATTGGTAGAGTTATGTAGTTGTAATGTTGATGATATGTCCAGTGGATTGGTAGAGTCATGTGGTTGTATGGTTGATGATATGTCATGTGAAGTGGTTAATAGAGTTATGTGGCTGCACGATTGATGATATGTCCCGTGGAATGGTAGAGTCATGTGGTTGTATGGTTGATGATATGTCCCGTAGAGTGGTAAATAGAGTTAAGTTTCGGTTATATGTCTCGTAAAATGGTGAATAGAGTTGTGTGGCGTTTATATATCTAGTAAACTGGTGAACAGAGTTGTATGGTTGTACCATTGCTAAATTATGTCCTGAAAAGTGGTGAATATAATTATGTGGTTGTACAATTGATGATATGTCACGAAAAGTGGTAAACATAGTTATGTGGCGGTTATATGTCCCGTAAAATGCCTAACAGAGTTTCACAGTTTAATGGGCTTTACTATCCCTGGTTTCAAGTTTGAAAGGTACATAGGTGTACACAGTCTTTCCCATTGCTACTACCTCCAGCAGAGTGGGTATATGTGGTTGTATGATATCTCCAATGGGATGTTGAATAGAATTATATGGTGCTACGATCTTTATTATCTCTTGTATAAATTCAAATAGATGTATGCGCTTTTGCTATTGCTGGTATCTCCCTTGGAGTGTATGTATGTGGTTATATGGTAGTTGATATTTTCATGCACAGAGTTGTGTGGTGTTCTGATGGCCAGTATCTCTTGTAGAATGGTAAATATATGTATGCGGTTATTTTATATTTCTCGTATCTCCATAGAATGGATGTATTTGGTTGAATGTTACATGAAACTTTATATGGAATTATGAATAGAGTTAAGTCCGAACCTAAATCTCGCTGAATGGTTATGAACGGCCAGTCTGCAGACTGGCTTGTGTGAGAGCGGCCAGTAACAAACGAGATGCCCAACATACAGAAGTGAGGAAATGAAGCAGCCATGCGCAGGACGAGACGATTCCAGGTGAGCCTTGTATCAGAGCGATATGTGTCGGCTTTGCAGTTATGGAAGCCTTCTTGGATGGCCGGGAATGCCCATGATCTGCCTCTGGCTTCCCTTGAGGGTTCACCGTGATGCCTTTGGCCGTTCAAAATTGACCAGCTGGGATGTGGACGTCACCACAACAGTGAGAGCCGAATGTCCCTCGAAACACCCGGGAAGTTTACCCGGGTTATCAAACACCTGCGGAAGTCGAATGTACCATCCTAAGGGCGTGAATAAACCTGGCACAACGCAATTACGTCTGAAAAAAAAAACACTCCGGATGAACTCAGAAGAAGAAAGAAGAATAGAGTTATAAGGTGTTGCGATTGCTAGATTCATGTTTATTAGAATGGTAAATATACGTATGTAGCTCTCGCAGAATGGTTGTATATGGTTTTATGATAGCAGATATCGTATTGTAAAATGGTGAATACAGATGTAATTATATTGTTTTTCGTCATCGCTTGTAGATTGGTGAATAGCTTCATGTGGTTTTTCTATTGTTGATACTTAGTCGCATATCCTTTACCTGACGTAAATGACACTTATACCATTGTATGAAAACAAACGCAAAGCAGTCTACTTTCAAATCGCCGCCAGCCGTGTTTCCTCCCGTAACAGAAAGTTTTGACTTTCAGCTATTGCTGAGACCACCTGAGGAAAAATGGTGAATAGAGTCGTGCCTTGTTTGTCTATGTGTCTTTGTATTTCTGCTTTTGTGCCGAAGGGGTTATGGAGCAATTCGTAATCCTGAATACCGCGTTGCGTTAGTTTTTAGACAATGGAATGAGTACCGGTGGTTCAGAAAGCAGTGACAAACTACTGAACGTAAACTTGCCAAGAAATCACAAACAGCCAAAATATGCTGGGGTTGATTGCGATGTCCTGTAACGGACGTACAACTAACTTAAAAAATTTACAACAACTATTGTTGATATATCCTTGAAAATGGTAAACAAAGTTATGGTTGTCAATGGTTGCTGGTAATTTCCGAGAAAATTGTGAATTGTGTTAGTCTTGGTTTTCAAAAATATTTCTTTGTTTTACCGGAAACTGGTAAACCGTTTTATATTTAGACTAATCTGTGTATCTCCCTGCATTCGAGAACATCCTGACAACTGGTAAGATCAGTGGGAAAAGAGGCAGCGGCAGACCAAGAGAAATAAAGCTGGGGGTGGGGGGGGGGGCTGAGAGGGTGGCATAGAGGAATATAGTCAGCAGAGTTGATAAAGAATACCAAGGACCGAGATCTGTGGAGAGACGTGAACGCCTACGCCAGCTGGAAAGGCAGTAGATGATGATGATGAGGATGATGAGGATGATGTTGAGGATGAGGATGATGTTGATGAGGATGAGGATGATGATGATGATGTTGAGGTTAATGATGATGAGGATGATGATGATGATGATGATGAGGATGGTGATGAGGATGATGATGATGATGAGGAGGATGATGGTGATGATGATAATGAGGGTGATGATGAGGATGATGATGAGAATGCATCTCCCGGGAGCCGCTGTAACGTAATGGCTAGACGCTCTCCTGACGGCCGATGACCATGGGTCCGAATCAGCATCGGAGCGGATGTTGAAAATTGACCCTGGCTCCCAGCTGGACCCCGCCTACAATGTGTACCAGGAAATGTCTTGGGAAGTCACGGCGGGGGGCGTGGCACTGACCACATCATCCGTCCCAGTGTCGGTTGATGAGTCTAACACCATAGGCCGACTAGTAGAGCACACAGGGGGAAATATAACCTGTCCTGTTTAGGACTGACTCGGAAGGGAACAAAGAGAGGAAAAATAATCAAAATTCACCACACACAAAAAGCGGATATTAATTATAACTGAGCAGGTTGAACAAGGTGTAATGTTTATTTATTGTTTCGTAAATAAGAAACTTCTTGCATAAGAAACTTCTTAATAAGAAACACCGAGATCTATGGAGAACCATGAACGCCTACGCCAGCCGGCACGGCACTTGATGATGATGATGAAATAAGAAACCGAACCGAACCATATGTCTAACGCTCCTAAGGCGGATGGATACAAGGGTCCTATACTTTTACTGACCATGTATTTCCGGCACATTGTGTGTGTCATACTGTGACCGCGATAGAATGAGTGGCATTACGGGTTCTCTGCATCGTAAAATTGAAGCAGTGCAAGAGTTACTTCGTTCCCTCCTCCCTCAACTGCCACTCACCCCCTTTTCCAGTGCGAAAACTCATAGTACTGCCTCCCAGAAGCGTGATTACACCACACACACACACACACACACACACACACACACACACACACACACACACACACACACACAAACACACACACACAATACCTGCCAGAAGTATAACTATCACACACACAGTGCCTCCCAAAAGTGTGATTACCATACACAGACACACACACACACAGACACACACACTCACACAATACCTCCCAAAAGTGTAAATATCACACACACACACACAAGCACACACACACACACACACACACACACACACACACACACACACACACACATTAAGGGGACTACGTGGCCAAATGCTCAAGCTAGTTAGTTAGTTAGTCGACAGATCATCCTCACTGCACATCGAACCATTCAGTCCATAAGTGCGGGGAGATGTGTGTGTGGGTGGGGATGCGTGTTTGGCTAGGTGGTTGTGGGTGAGTGGGTGGAGGAGGATATGTTGATGGATGATTGATAGTGGGTTATAGGATAGGTGGGGGATATATATGTGTGTGGGGATATGTGGTGGGTGGGAGATATGTGCAGGTGGGGTGGTTGTGGGTTTGGGGATGTGTGTGTGGGTGAGGGATGTGTATGGGTGTGGGATGTTTGGGTGGATGGGTGGGGAGTGTGTGTGTGGGTGAGAGATGTGTGGGTGAATGTGTGTGGGTTGGGGGAGGGGTGCGTGATGGTTGTGGGTGATGGATTTGGGATGTGTGTGTGGGTAGGGGATATGTCTGGCTGGGTGGGTGTATGTGGCTGGATGGAGGATGTATGTGTGGGTAGTGAGGGTGATTGTAGTTGGGGGATGTGTGGATGGGTAGGAGATGTGTGGGGAGATGTGTGTGTGGGTGAGGGATGTGTCTTTGGGATGAGTTTGGGTGTGGTGTTGGGTGGGAGGGGAGCTGGGTGTGGATAAAGGATGTATGTGTGGGTGGGTGGGGTGTGATTGGGTGTGCGGGTGGGTGAAGGATGTGTGTGAGGGTGGGAGATATGTGTTTAGATGGGTGGTTGGGGTGTGTGAGTGTGGGTGGGTAGATAGGAGATGTATGTTTTGATGAGTGAGTGAGGGATGTGTGGGTGTTAGTGGTTGAGGGATAAGTACGTGTGTCTAGGGATGTGTGAGGGGATGAGTGTATGGGTTGCGGATGTGTGTGTGGGTTGTGTGTGCGTGGATGGGAGGTGTGTGTTTGTGAATGGGGGATGTGTTGGTGGGTGGGGATTGTGTGAGGGATGTGTGTATGGGCGGGGAGATTGTGCGGGGGTTGAAATGTTTATGTATAAGAGTAGGGGTGTGTGGTTAAGGGATGTGTGGCTGGGGGATGGGTGGGTGGAGGATGTGTGGTTGGGTAGAGGATGTGTGGGTGGGTGATTGTATATGAGTAAGGGTGTGTGGTTAAGGGATATTTGGTTGGGGGATGGGTGGGTAGAGGATGTGTGGGTGGGTGACTGTGTGTAGGTTAGGAGATGGTGGGGGATGTTTTGTAGGGGTGGGCTCGGGATCTGTGAGTGGGCTGGGGGAGATTATGTGGCTGGGTGCGGAATTTGTGTGTGGGTAGGTGCGGAATATGTGAGTTGACGGGGTGATGTGTGTGTGTGTGTGGGGAATGTGTGGCTGAGGAATGTGTGTTTGGCTGGGTGATTGGAGGTGTGTGGGTGGAGGAGGATATGTGGGTGAGTGATTTTTAGTGGGTAATGGGATGGGTAGAGGATATGTGTGTAGGTGGGTGGATGTGTGTGGGTGGGGGATGTGTGGGTTGGGGAATGTATGTGTGCTTGGGGTGTGGGTGGATGGGGTGTGTGGTGGGTGAGAGGTGTGTGTGGGTGGGGAGATGTGTAGGTGTAGGGATGTGGTGGATGGGTGGGGGCATGTATGTGTGTGTGGGTTATGTGTGTGGTTGGGTGGGGGAGTTGGAGTGAATGGGGGATGTGTGGGTGGGTGGTTGATGTGTCTCATAACATAGTAATATGCATTGTTTATGTTTACAAAATTCATGTGAGAATGTTTTTTTTCCTATGAACTGTTGATGAAAGAAAGATGAGTGATTGGAAGGGCCGAATGTAAGACGGGCCTGCGTGCCCAATTTGTTACCCTTTGAAAATAAAGTCTGTTCGTAATAAAGTCTGTTCGTTCTCTAATCTGTCTATATATTTATAGAGGTCTTGTCTCTATGTCCTCTTAGTCCTTGCCCCTCTTCTGTCACTAATCTGTTCTACTATAATCTAACACCTTGACAATGGCATATCCGCCCTCCACAGTAGCCTCACCTGCGAGCTTGTCAGCCCGCTCATTTCCTTGTACTCCCGCATGCCCTGGCACGAAGATGAAACTAATCTTTGCCAGCCGAGACCGCTCCAGAGACAGCAAACACTCTCTTTGGGTCCACTCCATCTCTATCCTCTTGAGCATGCTCGCTGAGTCGCTAGGGAAACATGCTCTAGTGAATGCCTGTGTCTCGAGCCATGTTATTGCTTTACTTACTGCCATGACTTCCATCTGCCTTATGCTCTTAAAAAAAGTCGCTTAAACGTCGACAGGTTTGACTTCATTGCACCGGGTTTTTATCCCACTGCTCGGTCTCTTTCCGCAGCACGGAAAGCGTCTCACAAAGAACGAACTCCGTAGCTTTTGGCGACGACCGACAGGAGTCTCCGAAACATTTAACTCGTAAACCGAAGGATGCGGCCCGGAATCGAACTCACAACCTTCGGAGCATGAGTCAAACGGCTTGACCACTTCGCCACAGAGACTCCCTGCCTCGAAGGTGGTGGATGCCTTGTCGGGCTGCATCTTTCAGACCAAAATGCACCCCCCCCCACCCCCTATCCCCGGAGATCCCCTTAGGGTAATTGCAGGGACTACGGAGTTCTTGTTTCGTGTGATGCAGGCAGTTTATCGTTCACACAAGATGCAGCAATTACATTCTCACCTCTCTTCTGGGAACGAACCAGCAACACTTAATGGTAATACCGAAACATTGTAAGCATAATCTTCCTAAACAGAGTTGTTGCATTTTTGAGCTGATGCTATTTCAATAGTTAGATACGAATTCTGTCCATATTCCTTAGTTGTAGGTTCATGTGGATGATACACCTGGCTAATGAAGACACCTTTGTAAGGGGTGTCTAGTTGGGCATGCATCAAAGTACACTTGTTCCTGCAGCGAGGTGCTGTTATCATTGTGGAGGTGACAGGTTCGAATCCCGGTCGGTAGATATAGCTCTTAGTGCGTCCTCTAATCCCTACTTCTTTCTTCGACTTCTGTGTGCGCCACACAATGTATTTATATTTATTTATGAACTGTCTTAGTGGCCTCAGAGGGTTCCCCATTTGATATGTGTGAATGTCTGGGCTGATGGCGAAGTGTTGCATTTCTGAGTTGATGGAGAGGGATGTTTCCACGGCACAAAGACTCTTGGATTCTGGATTACAGTGATGCATCCACGATCCACCCCCATTAAGAATCCTGTTCAGCATATCCTCTCCCCTGTCTGTGAGAACGAACGAACGAACAAATTTTATTATTAAAGGATTGAGAATTGGCCACGCAGGCCAGTCTAAGATTCTTCCCTACTCTGAGACGTTACAAGCGCCTCGTTCTGTGACGACAAGGGCATGACGAAGTGAAAGTTGCAAGATGTGACAGCAACTCTAACTTCCAAAGCATCCATCATGCACAGTAAGAACCTGTTTACAGATCAGTAGCTACAAATGCAGTCTAGCCATCCTAAACAAACTAAACCTGGCATTGTTCGAAGCTTAGCAGACAGATATGAAATCCTACCCATAGAATGAGCATCCTCGAGGAAAGAACATCGCGAGACAGAAAAAGCTGTTAGAAAGAAAAGCTTGTTTGAGATAATGTTCCCCAAATCTGAGCGCAGTAACAAATGAATCGCCACGAGCTGTATATTATTATTATGTTTTTAGTTTTTGCTCGTTCGCTTTAAACTCAAGCGTAGTCCTTACACGTGGTACTACTTCTAATGCATTGGTCCGATTTTTGTGCGTGTCCCTAGCACTTAGGTGAACCCACTCCGACTTCAGAGGTAATTGTAATTAACGTCCGCAAGTCAAGGATAAGAAGTCACCATTTTAGTCCAACTGACAGGTGTAGGGGTTGAGCCCGATACCTCACCATCAGCATATCGAAAGTTTAAGAACTAGCGCTATTATCCAATCGGCCACGCTGAAAACACACCTCTGTTGTACCTTTACTACAGGAGTTAGACAAAGAACCTGGGAGGACTCGTACAAATGTAACACCTAACTTCTAGCGATAAGCACAAATACAATTAAAAATAAACTTTTAAAGAATTTTCAAGACGAGAAATCAACATTTAAGTCCAACTAATCGGTGTGTCGAATGAACCTAACAAAGAAGAGATCAAAAGAATTGCATGAAACAGTTTGTTGACCCTAGTCAATGGTCATCCTTTACAAAGATAACCACACTTCTGGTTCAGTCGTGCTGTTGGAATCATTACTCGGATTTCACGAAACACGTGTCCAGTCCACAACAAGGATACAAATGATTAACTTGTATATTTATATTTTCATATAGTGTTTTTCATGTAGTTGTATCGGCGTGTGTTTGTTGTTTCTGTGCTGACGATGACTTTGGCCGCAACGTACATTTTATTACTTGATATCATGTTCTACTAAAGCTTACTGACCACATCTGATTGTGTGTGTGTGTGTGTGTGTGTGTGTGAGAGAGAGAGAGAGAGAGAGAGAGAGAGAGAGAGAGAGAGAGAGAGAGAGAGAGAGAGTGTATGTGTGTAATTAACTCATTGTATCCTTTACAAAGCATGTTTAGCATCCACCACACACACGTAAGATTGTATACATCACCCAAACACAGAGGTAAGATTGTACACATATCCATAGCATCCATCACACACAGGTAAGATTGTACACACACCCGGGGCATCCATCGCACACAGGTAAGATTGTACACACATCCAAAGCCTCCATCACACACAGGTAAGATTGTACACACATCCAAAGCCACCATCACACACAGGTAAGATTGTACACACATCCAAAGCCTCCATCACACACAGGTAAGATTGTACACACATCCAAAGCCTCAATCACACACAGGTAAGATTGTCCCAACAGGTAAGGGGGGCTGCGTTGTCTCGAGGTATGGTGTCCGCCTCGAGTTCTGGAGGTCCTGGGTTCAAGCCCCGGTGTGGACCGGGATTTTTTCACGTGGACTTCTAGTAATAAAATTTCCCCTGGTCTCTGGGTAGTGAGATCGGACGCCCGTGTGTATTGTTGCGCACGTAAAACAATCCCTTGGCAGTTGGAAATCGAAAAAGAGTAGCCTAACGGCGCTGCCCGGGCAAAATTTCGAGTTAAAAATCTACCCAAAGTATTTCAGGATCCTCGCCGTGCTACGGAGTTCGTGCACTGAGCTGAGTTTCTAAAAACTCAGGTTTGAGTTAAGAGAAGAACGGGGCACTTATGGGCTACACCCGTGTGCCGTGATGTTGATCCATAAACTAAACTAAACTAAACAGGTAAGATTGTACATACATCCAAAGCCTCCATAACACACAGGTAAGATTGTACACACATCCAAAGCCTCCATCACACACACGTAAGGTTGTAAACATTCAAAGCCCCCATCACACACAGGTAAGATTGTACACACATCCAACGCCTCCATCACACACAGGCAAGATTGTACACACATCCAAAGCCTCCACCACACACAGGCAAGATTGTACACACATAAAAAGCCTCCATCACATACAGGTAAGATTGTAGACATCCAAAGCCTCTATCATACACATGCAAAATTGCACACACATCCAAAGCCTCCATCATACACAGGCAAAATTGTACACACATCCAAAGCCTCCAACACATACAGGTAAGATTGTAGACATCCAAAGCCTCTATCATACACAGGCAAAATTGCACACACATCCAAATCCTCCATCATACACAGGCAAAATTGTACACACATCCAAAGCCTCCATCACACACAGGTAAGATTGTAGACATCCAAAGCCACCATCACACACAGGTAAGATTGTAGACATCCAAAGCATCCATCACACACAGATAAGATTGTACACGCACCCAAAGCCTCCATCACACACAGGTAAGATTGTAGACATCCAAAGCATCCATCACACACAGGTAAGATTGTATATACATCCAAAGCATCAATCACACACAGGTAAGATTGTAAACACATCCAAAGCATCCATCACACACAGGTAAGATTGTAGACATCCAAAGCATCCATCACTCACAGATAAGATTGTAGACAGCCAAAGCATCCATCACTCACAGATAAGATTGTACATACATCCAAAGCCTCCATCACACACAGGTAAGATTGTAGACATCCAAAGCATCCATCACACACAGGTAAGATTGTACATACATCTAAAGCATCAATCACACACAGATAAGATTGTACACACATCCAAAGCCTCCATCACACACAGGTAAGATTGTAGACATCCAAAGCATCCGTCACACACAGGCAGGATTGTACACACATCCAAAGCCTCCACCACACACAGGTAAGATTGTAGACATCAAAAGCATCAATCACACACAGGTAAGATTGTACACACATCCAAAGCCTCCCTCACACACAGGTAAGATTGCATACACATCCAAAGC
>OY992882.1:14056632-14063632 GCA_963921405.1 Cepaea hortensis
ATTCTTTTTGTTGTTGTATGAATTTAATGAGACGCTCCCCGCCAGGAGCTGGGCGAAGCCACGCCGGGTCAGATAGATAGACAGAAAGACAGACAGATAGTCGGGAACGGGAGCTTATATGACTACTTATATGAATTAAATGAGATGCTCCCCACCAGGGACTGGGTGAAGCCGGGCCGGGTCAGACAGACAGACAGACAGACAGAAAGACAGACAGACAGACAGACAGACAGACAGCTAGTCGGGAACGGGAGCTTATATGACTACGTATATGAATTAAATGAGATGCTCCCCACCAGGGACTGGGTGAAGCCGGGCCGGGTCAGACAGGCAGACAGATAGACAGACAGACAGACAGACAGACAGACAGACAGACAGACAGACAGATAGTTGGGAACGGAAACGGGAACTTATATGACTACTTATATGAATTAAATGAGATGCTCCCTACCAGGGTCTGGGCGAAGCCGGGCCGGGTCAGCTAGTAAAGAATATATACTAATCTGTTACAAAAGATAAGATAAATAATGGCTGCATCAGGATAAAAGAAGCAAAATGAAAACAGACTGTAATGGAAACCCGTATGAACACGTATGAGATTATAAATACTGACAGAGTGAACATACCTTACAATGAAAGCAAATCCAGCCACGGAAAATCACAGTGTAAGAAATAACACATTTTTACTATTACTTTTTGGCAATAGTAATTAATTATAATTAAGTTACACCACAACACAACGAATCGACGTTTCGATCTTAGTTACCTTCACCAGGATCAACGCAAACATATATAATGAAAAAAAAAAAAAACATGGAGTGAGGCAATGTTATTAAAAACTGATACGAAAACAAACAAACAAACAAAAATAATTAAGTATTGGTATCCAACGTTTGGTTTGCGGGATAGGGGTATCCCTTATCAAAGGAGAAATAAGATGCCCCCGCTCCTTCGCTTGTCTACGGGACACCTTAGGCAAGGTGGAGTGCCCGTTTAGCCTCCCGATCAGGGTTTCGTGAAGCCATGTGTGCAGGTGGTGGATGGAGTTGAAAAGCAGTCGACAGATAGTTGCAGGTTATGGTCTCGATTTTCCCGACGGTAGGCAGATTATCTGTTTTTGGAGACAATGGTTGCGGTCATCGTCCAGTATGGTCACTGTTAAGAAGGAAATCAACGGTAAACTACCTTCTTTACAGATGCCTAGAAAATCATGTTTGGTAAATTCAAAGAGAATCAGAGAAACGGCATATTCACGACTCTGGTGATCGTGTGAGATGGCGAAGCATGACAGCCTACGCTTATCGGCATGGCACATGATGATGATCAAACGTTAATAGGCGATTGTGCTCCGTTTCTAGAAAGGCTGCGCAGGAGTTCTGTTGTTAAAAGAGTCAAATACGAAAATGTTCAGTCAAAGAACTGGAGACTGTTAGATACTGATAAGGGAATCAGCAACTGTATGCAGTTTCATCTATAACAGTATTGATTCCCATGGGATGGATGCATCCCAAAGAGTTAATTAACTGGCTCTCGATTTCAGTATAATTAAGCTGTTAACATTACCTTAATGCTGTGACAAATACATAGTCGGCCGACGTCATTATGATCAGAAGAAATAAAATGGTTAGAGGCGGGTTTGTCGGAATGTTGTATAATATGCTTAATGTGTCCCCCAAGGCACTAGGCTATGCGTCTTTAGGTCTGTCAATATATTTCATGTTACGTGTTTGCAAATAATGACATATACTTATTGTAACCGGTCTTCCAGGCCAAGGAGTTAGCGAGTTTCTCCGTAATCCCGTTTATCCACGTGAGCAATCGGTCTCGGTTCTCGCCGCGCCTGTTACTTACGGGGTATGTGAGCTGGTCGTTCAGAAAGCAATGGCAAACTACTGAGCGTAATCTTGCCAAGAAATCAACAACAGCGGTAAAATGCTGGTGTTATCAGCCATGTCCTGCAATAGGATATGCTAAAAATAAAAAAAAAATAAAATCTACTTTGTGGGATGTGCATGTAATGGAGTCCTTCAAGGTAAAGTACATAAGGAGATTATGATCCCTGTATGTGATTAACGTATGAGTATGTTTAGCACGGCTTCCGGTGACATTTAGATGTGTCAACAGATGAGGTAACTGTAGGGAGGCGACTGCGAACAATTTGGTCTCTGAGGTGTTTGTTGCGGCGAAAGATTACAACAGGGCCGCTAGAAAACATCTCATTAGTCGTTGGGTCTGATCTCAGAATTGACCAATACCGGTGGGAGTTTCCGTGGCGAAGTGTTTACGGCGCCTGCCTCGCGCTCCGAAGGTTTTGTGTTCGATTCCGAGCTAAGTCGTTTGGTTCACTAGTGCAGTTGTCTCTGGAACTCCTGGGGGTCGTCGCTGGAGATCCCTATTCGTGCTTTGTGCGACGCTTTCTGCAGCCAACTCTGAGGAAAGAGACAGATCCATATGTGATAAAACCCGGTGCAATGAAGTCGATCCTTTTGAGTTTTAAACCCGCCATTGTTTAATGGCATGCAGATGAAATATGAGGATAAGTTTGGGTTCATGAGGTCGTGTGTTTGTGATGAAAGCCATTTGTCGTGAAACCTTGTTGTCGTTACTTACTGGAGACTGTGAGCATAGACTGTTCCTCGGTTTCTCTGATATCCTACATTATCTTGAATTACATGTCTGTAAGAGGGTTTACATCTCTTGAGTGTTAACTTAATTTTATTTTCCCTCTCTTCCTCCTCTTCTTAAACTTTTCTCCTCTTCTCAAACGTTGAACTTGCACTTACAGTACTTCAAATGGATAATGGTTCTCTGATAATTTTTTTTTTTTTTTTTTTTTTTTTGCGTTCGCGCGCTTTTAACTCAAGCGTAGTCCTTACACATGCTACTACACGGGACTCACTTTTGAGTGTGGATTAGCTTTCCCAATTACTAGTGTCTCTCGCCATCAGGCGAACCCACTCCGACTTCTCAGGTACTTGTAATTTACATCTCCAAGTCCAGGACGAGAAGTCAACATTTTAATCCATTTGACTGATGTAGGGTTTGAACTCGCTAGCTCGCTCTTATAATTTCGGCCATGCAAACCTACTCTGAGATATGAAGGGCAGAATGTTAGACGGGCCTGCGTGCCTAATTCTTAATCATTTAAAAATAAAATAAAGTAAAGTAAAGTATGGTAGAAAGTATGAATGGGGTGGTACATAAAGATAACGACTCGGTCGAGTTGAGTACATGTCACACACGAAAGTTTGAACATAGATCAGATAGTACACACAACATTCACAAGTAAGGTTATACATATCCCACACACAGGTTGAACACGTCAAACATAGATACGGTTGTACACATCCACCACACAGGTACAGGTGTACACATCCCACACACAGGTAAGATTGTACATACTCCACACACAGGTAAGATTGTACACATCCATCACACAGGTAAGGTTACACACATTCCCCACACAGGTAAGGTTATACACATTCTCTACACAGGTAAGGTTGTACACATTCCACACACAGGTAAGGTCGTACACATCCCACACACAGGTAAGGTTTACACATCCATCACATAGGTAAGGTTGTACACATCACACACACAGGTAAGGTTGTACACATCACACACATAGGTAAGGTTGTACACATCCCACACACAGGTAAGGTTATACACATTCCCCACACAGGTAAGGTTGTACATATCACACACACAGGTAAGGTTTACACATTCATCACACAGATAAGGTTGTACACATTCACCACACAGGTAAGTTAGTACACATCCCACACACAGTTAAGGTTGTACACATCCCACACGCAGGTAAGGTAGTACACATCCCACACACAGGTAAGGTTACACACATCTCACACACAGGTAATGTTGTACACATCCCACACACAGGTAAGGTTGTACACATCCATCACACAGGTAAGGCTGTACACATCCCACACACAGATAAGGTTGTACACATCCCACACACAGGTAAGTTTGTACACATTCCCCACACCCCACACAGATAAGGTAAGGTTACACACATCCAGCACACAGGTAAGATTGTACACATTCGCCACACAAGTAAGGTTGTACACATATCATACACATGTACAGTTGTGAACATCTACCATACAGATACAGGTTGTGCATCTCACACTCAGATGCGGTTATACACATCTTACACACAGGTAAGGTTACACATCACACACACACACACACACACACACACACACACACACAGGTAAGATTGTACACATCCCACACACAGGTAAGACTGTACACATCCAACACATAGGTAAGGGTGTACACATAAATCACACAGGTAAGGTTGTACACATTCACCACACAGGTAAGTTTGTACACATTCCACACACAGGTAAGGTACACAAATCCCACACACAGGTAAGGTTACACACATCTCACACACAGGTAAGCTTACACATCACACACACAGGTAAGGTTGCACACATCTCACACACATGTACGTTTCTACACATCTAACACACAGGTAAGGTTACACACATCTCACACTCAGATAAGGTTACACACATCTTACACACAGGTAAGGTTACACATCACACACACACACACACACACACACACACAACCACACACACACACACTGGTAAGGTTACACACATCTCACACACAGATACGTTTACACACATTACACACAAATAAGGTTGTACGCATCTCACACACAGGTAATATTGTACACATCCCACACACAGGTAAGGTTACACACATCGCACACACAGGTAAGGTTATACACATCTCACACACAGATAATGTTACGCACATCTCACACACAGGTAAGGTTATACACATCCCACACACAGGTAAGGTTGTACACATCTCACACACAGGTAAGGTTGTACACATCACACACACAGGTAAGGTTACACACACCTCACACACAGGTAAGTTTGAACACATCTACCACATAGGTAATTTTGTACTCATCTCACACACACGTAAGGTTGGTACATATCTCACACACAGGTAAGACTGTACACATCACACACACAAAGGTAAGACCGTACACACCCACAACATAGGTAAGGTTGTACACATCTCACACACAGAAACGTTGTACACATTCACCACACAAGTAAGATTTTAGACATCTTACACACATGTAAGGTTGTACATATGTCTCACAGGTAAGGTTGTACACATCCCACACACAGGTAAGGTTGTACACATCCCACACACAGGTAAGGTTGTACACATTCCACACAAGGTAAGGTTACACACATCTTACACACAGGTAAGGTAGTACACATCCCACACACAGTTAAGGTTGTACACATCCCACACACAGGTAAGGTAGTACACATCCAACACACAGGTAACGTTACACACATCACACACACAGATAAGGTAGTACACATCCCACACACAGGTAAGGTTGTACACATCCCACACATAGGTAAGGTTGTACA
This sequence comes from Cepaea hortensis, assembly GCA_963921405.1. NCBI lineage: Eukaryota > Metazoa > Mollusca > Gastropoda > Stylommatophora > Helicidae > Cepaea > Cepaea hortensis. Next base: position 14,062,068 of record OY992882.1, read on the forward strand.
CATCCCACACACAGGTAAGGTTGTACACATTCCCCACACAGGTAAGGTTACACACATCCAGCACATAGGTAAGATTGTACACATTGACCACACAAGTAAGGTTGTACACATATCATACACATGTACAGTTGTTCACATCTACCACACAGGTAAGACTGTACACATCACACACACAAAGGTAAGGCCGTACACATCCACAACAAGGTAAGGTTGTACCATCTCACAAACAGAAACGTTGTACACATCCATCACACAAGTAAGATTGTACATATCTTACACACATGTAAGGTTGTACATATATCTCACAGGTAAGGTTGTACACATCCCACACGCGTAAGTATGTATACGCCCTACACACAAATAAAGTTATAAACACCCCACAGAGAGGAAAGGTTGAACACATCACACATAAACGTGAGAAGATCAGTGAGGATGTGTCACATCCAACACATAAGTATGATTGTACACATCCCACAAACACAAGTGATACTTAATACATCAAACATACAGAGGTAGTATTGAACAGAGGTAGTACAGAACACATCCCAAACATAGGTAATATTGAACAGAGTTAATACTGAATACATCCCACACATAGGTAATATTGAACATATCCCACACAGAAGTAATACTGAACACATCCCACACACCACGTGGATAATACTAAACATGTCCCACAAACACAGGTAATACTGAACACACACTACACACCCAGAGGTAATACTGAACACATACTACACACCATGAGGTAATACTGTACACGTCCCACACACATAGGTAATTCAAAACATATCCCACAAACAGAAGTAATACTGAACAAATCCCTCACACAGATAATACTGAGCACTCCCCCACACAGAGATGTAATACTGAACACATCCCACACACACCTCCCCACCCCCCCCCCCCCACACACACACAGCGGTAATACTGAACACATCCCAAAACAAAGGTAATACTGAACACATCACACACACAGAGGTAATACTGAACACATCCCACACACACCCACACCCCCCCCCCCCCCCCACACACACAGCGGTAATACTGAACACATCCCAAAACAAAGGTAATACTGAACACATCACACACACAGAGGTAATACTGAACACATCCCACAAACAAAGGTAATACTGAACACACTCCACACACAGAGGTAATACTGAACACATCCAACACGCAGATGTAATACACCCCCACACAGACAGGTAATACTGAACACATTCTCCCCCACCCACCACTCCCCCCTCACACACACACGAACACATCCAACACACAGAAGTAATACACCCCCACACAGACAGGTAATACTAAACACATTCGCCCCCCTCCCCCACCCACCACTCCCCCCTCACACACACACACACATACACACACACAGAAGTAATACTGAACACACTCTTCACACAGAGGTAAGGTTGTATACTTTCTACATACAAGCGTCTTTATGTGATACTGACAACTATAATATACAACGCCTGACGAAGAGCAGACTGCGATTAACCAGCGGCTGTAGCTTTGGGGATGGTCAGAAGCCTAGTTCCACGATCCCCGACATACAGAGT
>OY992882.1:14063832-14156332 GCA_963921405.1 Cepaea hortensis
AGAAGAAGAAGAAGAAGAAGAAGAAGAAGAAAGAAGAAGAAGAAGAAGAAGAAGAAGAAGAAGAAGAAGAAGAAGAAGAAGAAGAAGAAGAAGAAGAAGAAGAAGAAGAAGAAGAAGAAGAAGAAGAAGAAGAAGAAGAAGAAGAAGAAGAAGAAGAAGAAGAAGAAGAAGAAGAAGAAGAAGAAGAAGAAGAAGAAGAAACTAGAACTCCTCTAAAAGCACAGTTCTTGAGTCATTTTGTTGTCTAATAATGCAAAGAGGATAATTGGCGGATGAAGAAAAACGTACTGTAGCACTGGGAACAGTTTGAAAAACTCGGCACATAATCTTCACCGTGCACTTTTTGCTGTGAGCAATTTTCTGCCTAGTTGGCTTGCTGCGTCCGTCACTGTAGTGCCGTCATCTGGTCAGGTCAACTTCTTCTTTGACTTCTTCTACTTGTCCCCCGCCTTCTTCTCTTCTTCTTCCTGTTATTTTCGTTTTTCTTCTTTTTCCTCCACTTCCTCCACCAAGACGACGTCAACGACGACCACCATCACCACCTCCTCTTCTTAATTCTTCTTCTTCTTCTTCTTCTTCTTCTTCTCTTCTTCTTCTTCTTCTTCTTCTTCTTCTTCTTCTTCTTCTTCTTCTTCTTCTTCTTCTTCTTCTTCTTCTTCTTCTTCTTCTTCTTCTTCTTCTTCTTCCGTCCGCCCGCCCGCCCGTCCGTCCGTCTGTCTGTCTGTCTGTCTTCTCTTTGTATCTTTGTCTGTATCCTCTTTGCATTATTAGACAACAAAATGACCCAAGAACTGTGCTTTTAGAGTTCTTTTTCTTCTTCTTAGCCGCGCTAGCGTGGTGGCTAGACGCTCGCCTGCCGGTCTCGTGGTTATGAGTTCGAATCCGCATCGGGGCTAGAATATTTTATTGCTTCATAAGAGATGTTGAATGAAAGAATGTACGAGAGGAAATAGAGAAGAAGGGCAGAATGTCAGACGGGCCTGCGTGCCCAATTCTTAACCCTTTGAAAATAAAGATTTTCGTTCGTTCGTTCGTTCTTTCGTTCGTTCGTTCGTTCGTTCTTTTCGTTCGTTCGTTCTTCTACTTCTTCTTTATCCGCCATTGGAGCAAAGGTCCACAAACTACGCTAAGCCATCCTGTCTGTTACTATCACCTGCAACCCCCCACCCCCATATCCTCCCAATAGTATTCCTAATTGTCTTCTCCATGTGTTGTTGTTAAGTATCCCGCTATTTCGTTTCTCAAGTGGTTTCCAGGCAAGAGAGTGCCTAATTATGTTGTCCTCATGTTTTCTCAGTGTTTTTTTCCTATCCAACACCTGCGTTATTTCCTCACCTTATGGTGCACTGGAATTTGTTAGTTCTCTCCATGAACTTTACATTTGTGATTCTGTCATACTATTTTATTGTTCTACTTAGTTTCTTTTGTCTGTACTCATCTCATCTGTTTCCTCTTGTACCTTGCAATGTCGAGGTGAAGCATAAACAGCCGGAGAGTTCCCGATTATGGACTTTACATATCGTGGATTCTGTTATTCCCTCTGTCCATCGTTTATATAGTCGGCCTCTTCGTCTGCTTCCGTTTAGTCTGCACAACATTGCTTGTTATGGTATGCTGTCAGTTGGTAGTCTTGTTACATGGCCCAACCAATTGACTTGTTGTTTTCTGAGGAAATATAGCGCTGCTAAATCTCCCCGCTGTAGTCCTGATTTAACCCCTTTGCCACAGAGTCGTTTATAGACAGAAGTAGATACTGGGTGTTTATAAAGTCTCACGACACTTTGTATGTAGAACAAATGTGAAAAACGAAGGGCATGACGTCATAAAGTTGTGCTCTACCGTCCATCATGAAGCAATATGTTCAACGGATCAACGGAAGAAATAATTGTTTTGGGTTGAACAAGTGTTTCGAAATGGCGGTCGATACAAACGGATGGTTGTTCAGTATGAAAAGTCGTGTACAGTCATATCTTGAAGCCCGTGGTGGACATTGGTACTTTCCAGCTTTCCCAAAACAGTGTTAGACTAAAGCAGTGACTATTGTAACTAATTTAATGAAATTTTTAGCACATTTTTGATGACATCAGTTACTTAATTTTTTTTCTTCATATTTGTTCTACATACAAAGTGTAGTGAGACTTTACAAACACCCTGTAATATTGAGAGGACATGGATAGAGCAACAATTGACTGGCTGTTGGCCGACGCTCCTTTTGTGGATAAACAGCAGAAGAAGACCATATTGCTTATGTAATTATTTATTCCAGCGATTTAAACATTCCACATTCATTTTTCTCTTTCTTCTTTTCCTTCTGTTTGTTAATATTCTCACACATAAAGTTAATTTCTTTTGTGCACCTCTCATGTTGCCATTGTCCAAACATTTTATTTATCTTCCCCGTTTTAACAAATGACACTATAATATCTAAGCATATGGATAACATCAGATGGAAGATGCGTTACAGAGATACAGAACAGAACATGACACGCAAAAACTGCGTTGTATCAGATGAAGAACGGTGATCAGCATGGGCGAATGGACAAGAGCGTTTGTCCTTAAACATCCGGTGTGCTGATGCCGAGGCTGAGGTTTCAACCCCTAATCCTTTCAGCTGGACTAAAATGGTGACTTGGGGATACACTTACAATTACCTCTGAAGTCGGAGTGGGTTCGCCTGATGATGGAAGGCACTGGTAATAGGGATAGCTAATCCACACGCACAATTCAGCTCAGTGCTACAGGTAGTAACATTTATGGACGGAGCTTGAGTTTAAAGCGATAAAAACAACAACACGGTTTGTACCGGGTTTGATCTCACACGGCTCGGTCTCTGTCCGCATGGCAACCTGCCGAAAGCGACTCACAAAACACAAACTCCGTAGCTCCAGTCTTCGAGAAAATTGCACTAGTGAACCGAACGACATATCCCGGAATTGAACCAGCAAGCTTTGCAGCGCGAGGCAGGCAATGTAACCACGTCGCCACGGAGACTCACATGTGATCAACATCACACAGACCGCCTTTATTTCCTTGGACATTTCATGGTACCCATTTAGGCAGATTCGACCTGGGCAATGAGGAAGGTTTACCTACTCCTAGAGTGAGGTATCGAACTCATGACCACCGGGCCAAGTGGTGAGAGAGCTAGCCACTACACCACCACAACTTCCACTTCTGAACTGTGCGGATCACGAAGTGATATTCCTTCTGCTACTGCTGGGAATCCAACAAGAACTCATTACAGTAGGATGTTGATTACTACGACAAATAATTTTAGGAAATTGATATATTTTGGGCATTCACAGAAACACGAAATTCTAGGAAAGATAATTGTGGAGGGAGGCGTTCCGGGAAAGCAGATAAAAGGAATCCTGAGTCGCAGATTTATTCAAGATGTGATAGATTATTTAAATATGATTGCATGATACTCAGAGCATTTGGCGGCTTATAGAGCGACATTGGGAAACACTGTTACAGGGTAAGAGTTCTGAATAAGAAAATCACCGGATGATGATGATGATGATGATGATGATGATGATGATGATGATGATGATGATGATGAAATGATGAATGCTAGAAACAACAGCCATGCTCGTTAAATTAGTTGAGACTTGCATTTACCACTAAAGTAATGGAACCACATGCATCATACATTGCTATATTTCGGAAGTGCCAGTAGTCATATGCTTATCTTAAAGATTAAGCCATGCATGTCTAAGTTCACACTGTCTCACGGTGACACCGCGAATGGCTCATTAAATCAGTCCAGGTTCCTTAGATCGAAGCATCCTACGGCTATTAACTGAAGGATAAGGCCCAACGCCTCTAGGCCTGTGTCCCTCAGCTGTGCGATCTTAGCCGTTGCTCACCTCTCCTAAATCGAGGTGAGATGCTTCCGTCCTTTACTTGGGGACGTTAATTACAAGTACCTCTACAGTCGTAGTGGGCTCGCCTGAATGACGAGGGACACCGGTAAAAGGGAAAACAAGCCCACACGCAAAACTCAGTTCTTTACTACTTTAAGCAGCGTGTAAGGACTGCGCTCGAGTTTAAGCGAGCGAACAAAAAGAAGAAGAAGGAAGTGACATTACAGTTCTTGCCTGTACAGCGAGGCGGGACGGAATACGCAAACGGTGGTTATTTATAGGAAACGGAAATACTTCTTGGTAGACGGTAATAGTCAGGACCAGCTGTCAGCACAAGCCGGTCTCTCAGGCCGAGGAGTTACAACACTTTCTCCGTAATCCCGTTTATCACGCAGAGACTCGTAGCAGGGCGAGAGCTGGGAGCGGTTCGATCCCCGCTGATGACTTGCGGGATAACTAAGCCGGCCGCTCAGAAAGCAATGGCAAACTACTAAGCGTAATCTTGAAAATAAATCAACATACAGCTGAAAGATGCTTATGTTGACAGCGATGTCCTGTAAAGGATATGCAAAAAAAAAAAAAAAAATCTGTCAGCACAGGGACATTGTAGACTACAAGTCCATCTCACAAAACGAGCGCTGTCTAAACGGACCACTGTATTTTTGGAAATGCCCCACTAGCTTCATAACATGTTAGTTTGTTGCATATCCTTTACAAAACTTCACAGTCAACCCCAACATTTTTTGACTGTTCGTGATTCCTTGGCAATTTTACTTTCAGAAGATTGCCATTGCTTTCCCAACAACCGGCACTGATAAAATGTTATGAAATAACCAGCGCAAAGCGGGCTGCTGCCAAATCGCCTGCAGATGTGTTTCGAACGGGGTATGCGGGATTGCGAACTCCTTCGCCACAAAGGCGGCAAATTTGAAATTACGTGATTATAACAGATGTTCCACGTTATAACAATAGTTGTGACTATGTATAACACATGTTCCACATTATAACAATAGTTGGCACTATGTATAACAGATGTTCCACATTATAACAATAGATGGCACTATGTATAACAGATGTTCCACATTATAACAATAGTCGTGACTATGTATAACAGATGTTCCACATTATAACAATAGCTGTGACTGGGAATAACAGATGTTCCACATTATAACAATAATTGTGACTATGTATAACAGATGTTCCACATTATAACAATAGTCGTGACTATGTATAACAGATGTTCCACATTATAACAATAGTTGTGACTATGTATAACAGATGTTCCACGTTATAACAATAGTTGTGACTATGTATAACAGATGTTCCACATTATAACAATAAGTGTGACTATGTATAACAGATGTTCCACATTATAACAATAGTTGGGACTATGTATAACAGATGTTCCACATTATAACAATAGTTGTGACTATGTATAACAGATGTTCCACATTATAACTATAGTTGTGACTATGTATAACAGATGTTCCACATTATAACAATAGTTGTGACTATGTATAACAGATGTTCCACATTATAACAATAGCTGTGACTATGTATAACAGATGTTCCACATTATAACAATAGTTGTCGCTACGTACAACAGATGTTCCACATTATAACACTAGATGTGACTATATATAACAGATGTTCCACATTATAACAATAGCTGGGACTATGTATAACAGATGTTCCACATTATAACAATAGTCGTGACTATGTATAACAGATGTTCCACATTATAACAATAGCTGTGACAATGTATAACAGATGTTCCACATTATAACAATAGCTGTGACTATGTATAACAGATGTTCCACATTATAACAATAGCTGTGACTATGTATAACAGATGGTCCACATTACAACAATAGTCGTGACTATGTATAACAGATGGTCCACATTATAACAATAGCTGTGACTATGTATAACAGATGGTCCACATTATAACAATAGTCGTGACTATGTATAACAGATGGTCCACATTATAACAATAGTCGTGACTATGTATAACAGATGGTCCACATTATAACAATAGCTGTGACTATGTATAACAGATGGTCCACATTATAACAATAGCTGTGACTATGTATAACAGATGGTCCACATTATATCAATAGTCGTGACTATGTATAACAGAGGTTCCACATTATAACAATAGCTGTGACTATGTATAACAGATGTTCCACATTATAACAATAGATGGCACTATGTATAACAGATGTTCCACATTATAACAATAGTCGTGACTATGTATAACAGATGTTCCACATTATAACAATAGCTGTGACTGGGAATAACAGATGTTCCACATTATAACAATAATTGTGACTATGTATAACAGATGTTCCACATTATAACAATAGCTGTGACTATTATAACAGATGTTCTACATTATAACAATAGTCGTTGATATGTATAACAGATGTTCCACATTATAACAATAACTGTGACTATCTATAACAGATGCTCCACATTATAACAATAGTTGTGACTATGTATAAAAGATTTTCCACATTATATCAATAGTTGTGACTATGTATAACAGATGTTCCACATTCTAACAATAGTCGTGACTATGTATAACAGATGTTCCACATTATAACTATAGTCGTGACTATGTATAACAGATGTTCCACATTATAACAATAGTCGTGACTATGTATAAAAGATGTTCCACATTATAGCAATAGTTGTGACTATGTATAACAGATGTTCCACATTATAACTATAGTTGGGACTATGTATAACAGATGTTCCACATTATAACTATAGTTGGGACTATGTATAACAGATGATCCACATTATAACTATAGTTGGGACTATTTATAACAGATGTTCCAAATTATAACAATAGTCGTTGATATGTATAACAGATGTTCCACATTATAACTATAGTCGTGACTATGTATAACAGATGTTCCACATTATAACAATAGCTGTGACTATGTATAACAGATGTTCCACATTATAACTATAGATATGACTATGTATAACATATGTTCCACATTATAACAATAGCTGTGACTATGTATAACAGATGTTCCACATTATAACCATAGATATGACTATGTATAACAGATGTTCCACATTATAACAATAGCTGTGACTATGTATAACAGATGTTCCACATTATAACTATAGATATGACTATGTATAACAGATGTTCCACATTATAACAATAGCTGTGACTATGTATAACAGATGTTCCACATTATAACTATAGATATGACTATGTATAACAGATGTTCCACATTATAACAATAGCTGTGACTATGTATAACAGATGTTCCACATTATAACTATAGATATGACTATGTATAACAGATGTTCCACATTATAACAATAGTTGTGACTATGTATAACAGATGTTCCACATGATAACAATAGCTGGGACTATGTATAACAGATGTTCCACATTATAACTATAGTCGTGACTATGTATAACAGATGTTCCACATTATAACTATAGTCGTGACTATGTATAATAGATGTTCCACGTTATAACTATAGCTGTGACTATGTATAACAGATGTTCCACATTATAACAATAGCTGGGACTATGTATAACAGATGTTCCACATTATAACAATAGTTGGGACTATGTATAACATATGTTCCACATTAAAACTATAGTTCGGACTATGTATAACAGATGTTCCACATTATAACAATAGCTGGGACTATGTATAACAGATGTTCCACATTATAACAATAGTTGGGACTATGTATAACAGATGTTCCACATTATATCTATAGCTGTGACTATGTATAACAGATGTTCCACATTATAACAATAGCTGTGACTATGTATAACAGATGTTCCACATTATAACTATAGTCGTGACTATGTATAACAGACGTTAAACATTATAACTATAGCTGGGACTATGTATAACAGATGTTCCACATTATAACAATAGTCGTGACTATGTATAACAGATGTTCCACATTATAACTATAGCTGTGACTATGTATAACAGATGTTCCACATTATTACTATAGGTGGGACTAGGTATAACAGATGTTCCACATTTTAACAATAGTTGGGACTATGTATAACATATGTTTCACATTATAACAATAATTGGGACTATGTATAACAGATGTTCCACATTATAACTATAGCTAGTTAGTTAGTTAGTTAGTCGACAGATCATCCTCGTTGCACATCGAACCATTTAGTCCATAAGTGCTCGGATCCCCTCCTCAGCAAATCCCGCAGCGTGTAGCGGCTAACGACGCCAGTTCTGTGTTGGTTTATCAATCTTCTTTGGCTTCCTGCGTAGTGTTCTTGTTTGGCCACCCCTCTTTAAATTTGCTGCTCTCGCAGTCTGGCCATTGTTGTAGATTCACAGTCATCACTTGGTTCTCGCAAACGTCTCACTTCTCGTAGAGCATTCAGAATGTCAGCCTGGTCCTTGGCGCGTCCGCCCTCCACAGTAGCCTCACCTGCGAGCTTGTCAGCCCGCTCATTTCCTTGTACTCTCGCATGCCCTGGCACGAAGATGAAACTAATCTTTGCCAGCCGAGACCGCTTCAGAGGCAGCAACCATTCTCTTCGGATCGACCCCTCCTCTATCCTCTTGATCATGTTCATTGAGTCGCTAAGGAAACAAGCCCTAGTGAATGTCTGTGTCTCGAGCCATGTTATTGCTTTACTTACTGCCATGACTTCCATGATCAGGCTACTTGTGGTTACAGTGAAAGCACCAGAGTCCTCCTTCACAATTCTCCCTCCGGCCCGAGCTGTAAAGGCCCATGAGCTTCTCACATGTCGGACGACCGACCCATCTGTGTAGATGACCGCGTCACCGTCTAGCGAATTCTCGAAAATCAACGCTTGTACTTCAACCTCAACAGCAGCCGGATTTTCTTGTCTGCATTTTCTATCTAGTTGGATGCAAACTGAAAAGGATGTGCAGAAGTCTGTTGGCACTTGCACCCACTACTCGCCAGGTTCTAAGTCCTCAAATGAACACACCTGTTGAAGAATGTCTTCGGCTTGACCCATCCACGACCGTCCTCTTTTTAACCTGCTGCCCTTCACCCTCCTAATTTCACTATGCAGTGGATGTTGTGTGTTTGCGTTAATTCTGAGGTAGGCGCGTGCCCTGCAAACTTGTATTCTCTCTTCAATGGTTGGAAAATCAAGAAGGTAGCGCACCGCCCTGCATACTGTATCTCTTGTACATCCAAGAATAATGCGCATAGCTTCATTCTGTATCCTTTCCATCCTTTCTATCTGCTTATGGCTGAGAGTCCGGTTTGCCATTGCATACTCCAAAACAGACATGACCAGCCCATCGTACAGAAGACATAGATGGCGCTGCTCACAGTTTGCTGCCGCCATCACCCGCATCGCTGCCAAACCCCGCTTGGCCTTTGTTATCACCTGGTCTATGTGCACATTATAAGCAAGGCTTCAATCAAACCGTATCCCCAGGTAATTCATTGCCTGCGTTCTTTCCACCGTCTCTGAAGACAGCATTACAGTTGGTGTTGGATTGTTGACAATATGATTATTCAACGAGAACCAAGTCACTGTTGCCTTTGTTGGGTTGACCATTGCCCCAGCTTCATCACACCAAGTACTTATGCGATTGAGTTCGGTTTGTAGTTCCACAGCAACCTCCTCTCTATCCTTCCCCTGACGATACACTAAAACATCATCGGCATATGACAATGTCCTGCCAGGTCCAGTGATCTGCTCACTGGTGATTCTCACTGTGTAGGCGTTGAACAGTACCGGAGATAATGGTGATCCCTGTGGTAGGCCAGGATATATTGTTGTTGGTTCCGAAGTCCAACTGCCACATCTAAAAACTACTTTCCGTTGGAAGAGGGCTGCAGCGATCCAACTAAGGAGGAATGGACTTACGTTTAGTTCTAGTTTAACTATAGCTGTGACTATGTATAACAGATGTTCCACATCATAACAATAGTTGTGACTATGTATAACAGATGTTCCACATTATAACTATAGCTGTGACTATGTATAACAGATGTTCCACATTATAACAATAGCTGGGACTATGTATAACAGATGTTCCACATCATAACAATTGTCGTGACTATGTATAACAGATGTTCCACATTATAACAATAGTTGGGACTATGTATAACAGATGTTCCACATTATAACAATAGTTGGGACTATGTATAACAGATGTTCCACATTATAACAATAGTCGTGACTATGTATAACAGATGTTCCACATTATAACTATAGTCGTGACTATGTGTAACAGATGTTCCACATTATAAATAACAGATGTTCCACATTATAACAATAGTCGTGACTATGTATAACAGATGTTCCACATTATAACAATAGTTGGGACTATGTATAACAGATGTTCCATATTATAACATTATTTGGGACTATGTATAACAGATGTTCCACATTATAACTATAGTCGTGACTATGTATAACAGATGTTCCACATTATAACTATAGTTGTGACTATGTGTTTTAATTGTTTCAGCTAATTTTCATTTATTTATTCTTATTATGTATTTACTTATGTTTTATTATTTACTTATTATTTATTTATTCATTCATTTATTCACTCCATATGATATATAACTCTACAGTATACACCTTTCGATAGAGTTAGACATGTCAACATGGTAGAGATGCTTGCAGACCCACAAATTGATGAGAAAGATATTAGACTTATAAATAAAAACATATACTGGAAACAACAAGCTGCCATAATGATTGATAATGAAGAGGGATATTATCAGTCTATTAAGAGAGGTGTGAGATAGGAATGTTTAATGTCTTCGGATCTTTTTTCCCTATACAGTGAAAGTATTTTCAGAATGTAGAAGATATTAACGGAATCATCATCCGAGGACGAAACATCAATAACATTAGATATGCAGATGATACAGTATTGATTGCAGACAATGAGCAGGATCTGCAACAATTAGTAGATGCGGTTGTTGCACAAAGTGAACAACTGGGAATAGAATTAAATTGTGAAAAGACACAGATTATAGTCGTCACTGGGAAGACGGAAATACCAATATGTAATATGCAAGTGCCGTCTCCCTAGCCTAGAGGTTAGCGACTTTCTTCGTAATCCCGTATACTCTCGTGAGTAACGTGACGACGGCTAGAATCGGTAGCGGTTCTAACCGCTTCGGTAACTTACGGGGTATGTGAGCTGGTCGCTCAGAAAGCAATGGCAAACTCTTGAGCAAAATCTTGTCAAGAAATCAACAATCAGCTGAAAGATGCTGATGTTGACAGCGATGTCCTGTAAAGGATATGCGAACATTTAATTCTTAATATACAAGTAAATGGGAATATTCTTCAACAAGTGAATAGGTACAATTATCTCGGAACAGTAATGACATCTGATGGGAGATGCCTTGAAGAGATTAGAACAAGAATCGCCATGGCGATGGTAGCCTTTTTTAAGATGAAAAAACCAAACTGACCAATAGAATGATTTCAGTTGAAACTAGAAAAAGAGTGCTGAGGTTCTACATAGAGCCTGTACTTTTATATGGATGTGAAGCTTGGACAATGAGCAGTCAAGCTGAAAAACATCTGATGGCTGTGGAAATGTGGTTTCTGAGGAGAATGCAAAGAATAACCTGGGCAGACAGAAAAACCAATGACCACTACAAGAAACAAATGAAGATCGTAAACTGATCAGAGAAATTAGACGTAGGTAGTCAAAATATTTGGATATGTTATGAGAAGAAATGGATTGGAGAACTTTGTGACAACTGGCAAGCTCGAGGGGAGGAGAACATGGGGAAGACAGAAAAATAAATATCTGGATGGCTTGACCACGTGGCATGGTCAAGACATGAACACTGAGCTGATCCACGACTCTGGTGATCGAGTGAAACGGCGAGTCTTTGACTGCCCACGCTTACCGGCATGGCACATGATGGATGCAGTATACACCTGATGAGATGCAGCAAAATATGCCAGGCAATAAATCGTGCGACATATTGTTTGTGGCCCATATGTTTAAATATACCGTGTTCTCTGTTTCGGTAACACGTGAACTTAAATCTGGCCCCAGGGGTGAACGTGAAAACGAAATTGAGGAATTTGCGATGACATTGCAATGACGACTGGATTCACCCAGGCACCTCATATCTTTGTTTAGACTGCTGGGTATTGGGTATCTCAGAATCAGGAGTGACAACAACGAAAAGTGGAACAGGCCAGCTTAACAAGCTACAATCACAAGTAACAGATGGACGTTGTGGCTAGACAATCTTCGTCAACACGCACACACAAGATAAACATACAGAAACAACTATATACACATATTTAACTGATCCAGTGCCGAAGGATAATATATCGTCAAATGTGACCCCCTAATTGGGCTGAAGGACGATAAATCGCCATACTAGGGTTAACGTGTTATTTATTTTGTTTCGAGGTATCTCCCGCAATTTCAATGCTCAATGAACGGACATTTACATTATAATAATTGCTCATTTGATTGTGTGCCATGTCTTGTCAAAACCTACGTTTTTTGTTGGCACTGAATCAGTTAAAAAGTTACTTATTGATGTAATCGAAAGTTGCTTTATTGCTGTGCCTATTTCGACGAATGGAGTCCACCAGTTAAGTAATTATTGTATATCTTTTACGAAGTTGTATCGATGTATGTTTGTTGTTGTGTACTGACGTAAGCTTTCTAACCGCAAAGTTAATTCTGTAATGTTATCGTCTTCTTTTAAAGCGGATAAACTTCACTTCTCGTGTTTCGTTGATTTACCCGCTGTATATTTACAACTTTACGACAGGTTCACCAATCTCATTTCACAGCTTGTAAACTGAGTGGCAAACTAAATAAATAAGACCAAATATTTAAAATAAAATGGACTAATATAGTATAAAAGCTTAGAGTCATGTTTTCCTTTCCTTTCAATGATTTGCACCGTGGCGTGGGCGAGAATGACTCTTCAAAACTATAGCTTTCAGGCTATTTAGTAATCAATGTTTCACGGCTATCAAGCAGTTTGTCTAGCATATTGTCTCTGTGTTGGCACATTGATCTTACCATTAGTACAGTAGTTTTTGGCTTATTATCTCCTTATCAAGCGGTAGAAGAATGTCAGCCTTGTTATTCTGACGTGTGGAGAGAGGTTTTCCCTGTGTCTATATTTTTGTTAAAACAGTGGCATTTGTTTGGCGTAAAGGCCAATGAACGGGCGGACTTGTTTGGCAAACAATGTACCAATACAAGGGGGAAGAAGCATGGGCAGGGCCGACTTCGTCAATGTAGGAGGGACCCAGTTGGTCGATACCGACGAGGTTCTGACGCTGGCTCGATTACACGACCGTGGTGGAGTGAAGCCTGGCCGAGCACGTGGATGGCTTCTACGTAGGCGAGAGAGGAGAGATGACAAGCCAACACCTCTTGGGAGCAGTGAATGGGGATACTTTGGGATGGCTGCTGCATTGGAGGATTGAGTGATTGAGTACGCATGGGGTTGCTCAATGTGCAGGGATGTCGATCGTGATAACATAACATAGTTTAACATTACCATAACATAACATAGCATAATATTACCATAACATAACATAGCATAACATTACCATAACATAACATAGCATAACATTGACATAGCATAGCATTACATTAACATAACATAGCATATCATAACATAGCATAACATAACATTATCATTAACATAACATAATATAATTTAACATTACCATAACATTAACATTAACATAACATAACATGACATAACATTAACATAACATAACAGCATAACATAACCTAACATTAACATAAAATAACATAACGTTAACACAGCATAACATAACATAAATAAAATAACATATAACATAACCTAATAAACCATCTGTTGTCTCTTGCATGTCATAGATACTTTTACTATAACTAAAGTCAAGGACCTTGGCCGCACTAGAGAAGTTAATAGCAAATTCCGCTGGTAATGCTATGAGCAAGGTAGGACGCGGGTCCGAGGCATGAGCTCGTCGCTTGCCAAGATGATGGAAAGAATAGCCACCTATTCCTCCTTGCTCTCAGACCTATACATGTGTTGGCGCAATCACATCACAGTATCATAACAGGAAAATGCTGAGGGACAATAAAAAAAAAATGTACAGGAGGTGCTATGTTACCGAGATCCAGAAAGAAAACCCAAATTGCCAGGCTTGGTCATGGGAATCCCATGGGAAAAAAGGGGGAATTTCTGAATAGTGTAGGGATGGGATGGGACGGGGTGGGACAGGCATAAATTACCATTGGATTGGACAGAAAAACATCATGGACGAGCCTGCCAGGCTTGGCCATGGGAATGTTATTACCATGGGAATCCCATGGGAAAGTCCCATGGGACGGGATGGGATGGGACATGCATAAATTACAACGCAATGTAAATTATGTCCCATGGACAACCCTGCACTCAAATTGCACAGTTCGCGGCCACTGCACAAGCCAGGCGACCTTAATTCCCCAGGTTCAAGACCTTCCTGTCTTCCACCACTAGGTTCTATTGGCAGTAAGTGTCCTTCTAGGGCGTATTTTTAATGACTGTGGGGTTTTGGAAAATATTGCCGGTCCAAGTTTTGTATCTACCTTCTGTGGAGTGTATGCAACATAATAAGTAAATACAAAACTTGGACCGGCAATATTTTCAAACACAGCACACTCATTAAAAATACACCCTATATTAAGAATGTATGTGTGTCGAACGATGCCTGTGTCTTTTCTCGTGGACATGACGTTTGGTACGTCATCATCATGTACCATGTCGAAAAGCGTGGGCGGTCATGTTTCGCCATCTCACGCGATCACCAGAGTCGTGGATCAGTTCTGTGTTCTTGTCTCGACCATATCATGTGGTCAAGATATCGAGGTATTTACTTCTCTGTACTTCCCTTTTTCTTTTCCCTTTGATGTTGTCAGTTGCCACCAAGTTATATTATTTACGTCTTTTCACATCGTTCAAAATATTTACTGTCTGCGTCAACTTTCTTATAATCAGTTAACGGTTCTCATTTGCTTTTTGTAGGTCATCATGGCATAATGGATAAGAACTCGAATTTTTAAACATCCAGTGTGCTGATACCGAGGTTGGGTTCAACCCCGACGCTGGACAGTTGGACTAAAATCGTACTTCTGAAGTCGGAGTGGGTTCTCCTGATGGCAAGGGACACACTGTTAATAGGGAAAGCTAATCCACACGCAAAATTAAGTCCAGAACTACTAGAAGTATTGTGTGTGGACTACACTTGAGTTAAAAGCCAACGAGGGCACCCCCCCCCCCCAATAAAAAAAATAAAAAATTGCTTATTGTAGGACTTACTCATTGGTTTTTCTGTCTGCCCATGATATTCGTTGTATTTCCCCCAGAAACCACTTTTCCACCACCTTATTATGTTTTCCAGATTGCCTACTCATTGTTCACGTTTCACATCCATACAAGAGCACAGGTCGGTACAAGGTCGAGAGATAAGTCTGTACACCAACTTTACTCGGGTAGATACAAACTATCTTTTTGGCTGGGCGTGAATCATCATCAAGTGCCTTGCCGACTGGCGTGGGTGTCATGCTTCTCCACAAGTTGCGATCTCCCACGGCATAGATTATGATGTGTGTGTGTGAGTGTGTGTGCGTGTGTGTGTGTGTGTGTGTGTGTGTGTGTTTGTGAGTGTGTGTTATTTTTGCGTTTTCTCGCTTTGAACTCAAGCGTAGTCCATACACATGCCACTATTTCTAGAGCACTGGTCTGATGTTGCGTGGTGATTAGCTTTTCCCTATTACCAGTGTCCCTCGCCATCAGGCGAACTCACTCCTGCTTCAGAGGTACTTGTAATGTACGTCGCCAAGTCAAGGACGAGAAGTCAACATTTTAGTCCAACTGACCAGGGTAGGGACTGAACCCGCTGCTACATCAACATCAGCACACCGGATGTCTAAGAACGATAGATCTGATCCACTCAGCCACGCTGGATGCTGTTCTGTTCGAAATACCCGTTTACCCGTCTAAATCTTCCCATCCGACGTCATCAGTAAGCGAAATACCCGTTTACTCGCCTTAAGGCGCTTCGGATACAAGATCCTAGAAACATATTTTGTGTAGACCAAACGGCACTCGGGGCTGATGTTGCCAGCATGACCTCGAATCTGATTTTATGCATGGTCTTAAATCTGTTATCACTGTACTTGTACCTTTCATATACACACGCACGCTCCCGCACTCACACACACAAACACACTCACACAAACACTCAGTCAGTCACATACACCTGCCCACAAACCCAACAACCCACACACACACACACACACACACACACACACACACACACATCTATCCACCCACCCACATACACCCATCCATCAAAACACACACCCACCCACCCACCCACCCACACTCACTCACACACACCCTCCCACCCATCCAACCAACCCACCCACACCAGCACACACAAACTAACCGAAAAAACAAAAAACAAAACGAACACACGCTGACAAGCTACTTACTTTGAATGAATTTAAAGTTCCGAAATAAATAGGCACAAACGCAAGCCATATGATACAAGTCGTATACATAGAAAATCCAATGAACTTTGATTCGTTGAAGTTCTCCGGAATCTTCCTGGTCTTGACCGCGTAAACGGTGCAGATGATGATGAGGAGCATGTTGTAGACCAGGCTGACCAGGAAGGAGATGTCGTCGCTGCGGCATTTCCTGATGACCACGGGTTCCCTGGAGTCCGGGTAGTGTAGGCGTGTCCCTGGAGGCTCTAGTAGCAGCCATACAAAGGTGAATAGAACCTGGGAGTGTGAAAAAATCAAGGTTAAGGCCGGTTAATGAGAGAGGTGAGCATGTATGAGAGGAAAGTGATGGAAAGTGTTAAGCAGATTAGAAATTATTGGAGGAAATTGTTAAATAGTCTTTAAATCGTCTTAAAAGTCGAGAGGATCAACTCTTATGGCTCAGTCTATTTCCGCAGGGAGTCTGCCGAAAGCGTCACACAAAGTACAAACTCCATAGCTCCAGCGACGACCCCCAGGAGTCTCCGAGAAAAATGCACTCGTGAACCGAAAGACATAGCCCGGAATCGAACCCACAATCTTCGGAGCGGATCATCTCATCTCATCTCATCTCATCTCATCATGTTCCTCTTGTAACTTGCGGTGTCGAGGTGAAGTATAAACATCGTGAGAGTGTCCGGTTATGGACTTCATATATCGATATTCCCATGGACTCTGCTATTCCCTCAGTCCAACGTTTACGTGGTCGGCCTCTTCGCGCGCGCGCGTATATATATATATATATATATATATATATATATATATATATATATATATATATATATATATATATATATATATATATATATATATATATATATATATATATATATATATATTCTGTCTGCGCTGCATGTACAAACAATCATGATTATTTATTGTTTTCATTGCAGAATCATTTTATCTCACATACAGCTATGCATTGTCTTCTTCTGTCTTTCATTCCCCGTTGGCTCAACTCACACCAAACTGTCCAATCTTCTGCTTTCCCATGAGACTCTTTCGTCGTATTCCACTTATTATTCGACGGGCTAGGGTCTCCAATTTTTAACCCTTTGAAAATAAAGTTCTTTCGCTCATTCTGTTTCTAATTCTCTTCTCCGTGAATTGCTAAGTCTCTCTATATTGATGCCTGCACTGAGGCGATAGGATTACTAACACAATTCGTAATCCCGCAGACCGCGTTCGAAACAAAGCTGCGGGCCATTTGGAAGCAGACAGCCTTGTGTTGGTTTTCATACAATGGTATGAGTGCCGGTCGTTCCAAAAGCAGTAGCAAACTACTGAGCCTAAACTTGTCAAGAAATGACAAACAGGCAAAGAATGCTGATGTTGACTGTGACGTACTGTAACGGATATTCAATTTTTAACAGGAATAAACGGAATGTCAGAATCTCCACTGTGGAGCTTGTGGAGAGAACTGGACAACTACCAGTGAATCAAGTAGTGAAGAAAAGGCGCTACCGCTGGATAGGACATACATTGAGAAAGCAGGATAATAGTATTATGTAACTATACTATGGAATCAAGAAGGCAACAGAAATAAAGTAATACAAAACAAACGAAAAACAAACGTGGAGTTAAGAAGAAGAAGAAGAAGAAGAAGAAGAAGAAGAAGAAGAAGAAGAAGAAGAAGAAGAAGAAGAAGAAGAAGAAGAAGAAGAAAAAGAAGAAGAAGAAAAAGAACAAGAAGAAGAGGAAAAAGAAGAAGAAGAAGAAGATGAAGAAGAAGAAGAAGAAGAAGAAGAAGAAGAAGAAGAAGAAGAAGAAGAAGAAGAAGACGAAGAAGAAGAAGGAGAAGAAATCTTAGACTAAGACCCGACCTCTTTGCAAATACTTAAAAAAAACAGTCAAGCAATTGCACCAAATATTAAAAAAAACAACTAACAGATTTTTACACATGTCGCAAGATTCTGATTGAGTGCCAAAAACAGAATTGCACGGACATAATTTCTGTTGGCTTTTCCCGCTACAAACCTCCTGGTTAAAGATTACAAGTCTTCGTTTTAAGGTTTTAATTGACGGACACTGCGATTGAAGGAGGGCAAATTAACGTCCATTCATTTCCCCTCATCATTGTTTGGCACTTTATGTGTGGGGAAATTACAACACATCTCCTGTATTCTGATCGGCAATGGTCTGTTTTCGGTGCAAAAACTAGGTTTCATGTACAGTTTGGTGTTTAGCTTTGCTCGTTGCTGCAACAGTGGCAATTATGAGTGGCTTTTGAAATTGGAGTGACGTGTCAAGTACCCTCTCGTTCTAGTCCTCACCATTCCTTGTCTTCTTCTTCATCAACTGCTGTTACTACTACTAGCAGTAAGGCTACCACTGCTACTACGACTAATGCAACAACTACAAATACTACCAGAACATCGTCTGGTATTGCTGCTGCTGCTGCTCCTCCTCCTCCTCCTCCTCCTCCTCCTCTTACTACTACTACTACTACTACTACTACTACTACTACTACTACTACTACTACTACTACTACTACTACTACTACTACTGCTGCTGCTGCTGCTGCCACTGCTGCTGCCACTACTACTACTACTACTACTACTACTACTACTACTACTACTACTACTACTACTACTACTACTACTACTACTACTACTGCTACTACTACTACTACTACTACTACTACTACTACTACTACTACCTGTACTACTGCTGTCCACGAACCTTTGTCCAAATAGTGCGGCTATTTCATGATGGTATGCAGGCAAGAGTACAGGAAAATGGTGCATTGTCTGAGCCTTTCCTGTCACCAATGGAGTGAAGCAAAGCTGTGTCCTGGCAGTAACACTATTCAGCCTCATGTTTTCAGCTATGCTGTCCAATGCCTTCGATAACAATGAAATTGGAATAGATATAAACTACCGCATGGATGGAAAGCTGTTCAATCTGAGAATGCTGAAAGCTAAAACCAAAACTACCAGCGACACAGTTAGAGAGCTGCTGTTTGCTGATGATTGCGCTCTATATGCCAACTCGGAGGCAGAATGCAACACAATGTTTCAGCTTTCTCATATGCCTGTGCCAACTTTGGGCTCAATATCAACTTGGAGAAGATTGTAGTTATGTATGAGCCAGCTCCAGGGATTAATCACATCGACTTGAATATCAAAGTGAATGATCATGGACTATGTGTGGTGTAAAAATTCACGTATCTTGGCAGCACTGTGTCACAAGCAACCACAACTGATGACGAAGTGAATGCAAGAATCTCCAAGGCCAGCGTGGCCTTTGGCATACTGCACAAGAATGTATGGGACAGAAATGGAATAAGCCTGCAAACAAAGCTGAAAGTCTACAAAGCAGTTGTGTTATCCACACTGCTATTTGCTTGTTAAACCTGGACTGTTTACCAGCGACACGCTAGGAAATTAAACCACTTCAACACAGTCTGCCTTAGGAAGCTATTGAAGATTAAATGGCAAGACAAGATCCCAGACACTGAAGTTCTAGAAAGCCCAGTATCCACACTGTACTAATGAAGAATCAGATTCGGTGGGCTGGTCACTTAACTCGCATGCCAGATCACATGCTCCCTAAACGAATTGTGTACGGTTAGTTGCGTGTGGTAAATACTCCCAAGATAGCGAAGGGAAACGCTTTAAAGACTCTGAAAATATTACTCAAAGCTTTCGGAATTCATCACGACACATGGGAGACTGCTGCCACAGACTGAAATTCATGGCATAGGAGATTGCTTCCACCGACTGAAATTCATGGCATACATCATTACGAAAGGGCGTAGTCACTCGTGAAGCAAAAAGGACTGCAATAGCTGTGGAAAAAGGCTGGACAAAATATCCACCATAAGATTGTCCGCTCATGGAACGTCAAGCATTCTTTGCCCACATTGTCAAAGACGATTTCGAGCCAAAATACGCCATACCGTTAATATTACTGAGTCGTGTAACATTGATGTTCGAATTTTGCCCATGCCTTTATAATGCATATCTTCTATATTGTTGCTATTCTCCGTTAGCCTTGGATGATGTATGAATAAAATAAAGTATGAAAGAGAGTAATAGAAGGGCAGAATGTTAGACGGGCCTGCGTGCTCAATTCTTAACCCTTTGAAAATAAAGTTTGTTCGTTCATTCGTTCGTTCTTAGAACTCAATGCTCCAAACTTTCAAAACCACTGGAATAAATGAATGGCCATCATCATTCTCGATAGACAAACACCACCACCACGACCACCACCACTACTACTACTACTACTACTACTACTACTACTACTACTACTACTACTACTACTACTACTACTACTACTACTACTACTACTACTACTACTACCACCACTACTACTACTACTACTACTACTACTACTACTACTACTACTACTACTACTACTACTACTACTACTGCTGCTACTGCTGCTGCTGCTGCTGCTGCTACTACTACTACTACTACTACTACTACTACTACTACTACTACTACTACTACTACTACTACTACTGCAACTACTACTAATACTGCTGCAACTGCTACTACTACTACTACTATTACTACTACTACTACTACTACTACTACTACTACTACTACTACTACTACTACTACTACTACTACTACTACTACTGCTGCTGTTGCTGCTGCTGCTACTGCTGCTGCTGTTGCTGCAACTACTACTTCTGCTCATTTATTCAAAATTTTAATCATTATTCTCTTCATCTGTACATATACACATTGCTCTGTCTGTCTGTCTGTCTGTCTGTCTGTCTGTCTGTCTGTCTGTCTGTCCGTCCGTCCGTCCGTCCGTCCGTCCGTCCGTCCGTCCGTCCGTCCGTCTGTCTGTCTGTTGTCTGTCTGTCTGTCTGTCTGTCTGTCTGTCATCTTTGCGGCCTCTATGTTTATCTGCCTGTACCTCCGACTGTCCGGTTATCTATCTTTCCCTCGTACTCACTCTCCTCTCTCTCTCTCTCTCTCTCTCTCTCTCTCTCTCTCTCTCTCTCGCTCTCTCTCTCATTCTCTTGTTCTCCCGCCCTTTATCTGCCCTCCCTCCCTCTCTTTCCATCTGCTCCCTCAGACTACCATCCTCTCGTGCCTGCTGACAGTAAAACAAGCCCTCATTGCCTCACGCCGCTCTGCAATCTCCCAGCATGTTTTCCCATCCCAACTCTTCAATTACTGACCTGCCAAACATCCCCGGCTAGCTCTGATTGCAGACGCATCTACGGGCCGCTGCACAATCGGGCATTTACACTAACAACTGAACCACCACTGTTCGTACCCCAAGTGGAAAAATTGACCACTTATTATTAGCCAACAGCATTATCACGTGTAGTGCTGGGCGGCGCGGCGCTAACATCTTTCTCCACAATCGTCTGCTTTCTGTGGTCTTTGTATGTTACACGGCTGTATGTATGTGTCACTCTAACCACCCATCTGCGTTGTCTAAAACAACAACAACAACAACAACAACAACAACAACAACAATTACTGCTGCTATTACTACTCGCATTCCTCCCCCTCTTCTTCCTCCTCCTCTTACTACTACTACTACTACTACTACTACTACTACTACTACTACTACTACTACTACTACTACTACTACTACTACTACTACTACTACTACTACTAGTGCTGCTGCTGCTACTACTACTACTACTACTACTCCTGCTGCTGCTACAAAAACTACTCCTACTACTCCTGCTGCTGCTGCTGCTGCTACTACTACTACTACTACTACTACTACTACTACTACTACTACTACTACCTACTACTACTACTACTACTCCTGCTGCTGCTACTACTACTACTACTACTACTACTACTACTACTACTACTACTACTACTACTACTACTACAACAACTACTACTACTACTACTACTACTACTACTACTACTACTACTACTACTACTACTACTACTACTACTACTACTACTACTACTACTACTACTACTACTACTACTACTACTACTCGCAATACTACTACCACTTCTAATACTACTATTACTATTACAGCTACTGTCCGCCTGTCGAACCTTCCAAGGCTTAGGGTCTGGTCTGCCGTGCCATGACATTTGTTTTCATATTGCATTTTACCTCGCACTAGGGTAAGGCTTGTACCCCGAAGTCGTTGGCACAATGTGTGATGTCGGGTTAGGTGAACACCTCCCCCACATTCAGCGCTCACAGAAGACAACTAGTGTCGACTGCTGTCATACGGTAGTTCCCTTACATAGGTCATTTCGACTAAAATGTTAACTTCTCGTCCTGGACTGGGTGATGTAAATTACAAGTACCTCTGAAATAGGAGTGGGTTTCCCTGATGGTGAGGGACACTGGTAATAGGGAAAGCTAATCCACACGCACAATTCAGTTCAGTGGTACTAGAAGAAGCGTGAATGGCCTACGTTTGACTTCAAAGCGGACCAGCGCAAAAACAAACAAAAAACAGTAGCTCAGTCATATCTGACTAAGACCTGACAGTTAAATAACAATACTACTACAGCGTCTTGTCCAGTGTTTCCCAACCTTTTTTGTGCTATGCCCCACCTAAGCCTTTCTAAAATTCTTATGTCCCCCCCCCCTCCCCCCAACATATGCATCATTTTAATATTCAACAATTGAAATGTTCACTAAAGAAACTTGAATTTTTTTTTTTTTAGAAGGGTTCACGGTTCCCAGAGGGGCCAGAGCCGCCCCCTCCCCCAGGTCCCGCATCCCCGTGTGTCGGTTATGTTGGGTGATTTGGGGGGGGGGGGGTTGGAGGTTACCCCGTCTCCCCCTTTTTGTGTGTGTACCCTCAGTCTCACTGTGAGCTATTGCGCTACTGGGGGGGGGGGAGAGCAGCAAATGCACCCGATCCTAGCCAGAGGACCAATAATCACTAGGAAATTATTGAGCAAACACAGTCAGTAAATTTTCAAAACATAAAATGGAGAACTGACATTCAAGAACAAAATAATTTTAATGAAAGATTTTTCTATATTATTTTAATTATTAGTAATTATTTAAATTTAGTGAGATCCTTGCGCTTGATGCTTGCTGTAAAGAGATTTTATGCCAGGTTACACTTTAATTAACTTCAGTCTCAAGTCTCCCCGTTTTCTTATATCCAGCCGATTTCTTCCATTTTCGAATTGCCCCACTTAACAATCGAATGGCCCCCCTGTGGGACGTGGGCCCCACGTTGGGAAACACTGGTCTAGTTGGTCATGCGTTGAAGTACACTTATTCCTGCAGTGAGGCGCCGGCATCATTTGGAGGTGACAGGTTCGAATCCCGGTCGGTAATTATAGATTTACATTTTTATATTGGATAGTGCTTCCTCTGCCGGTCTCCGTTGAGAAGGACATAGAGAAGCGGTTCGAAATCCCGTATACCCGCGTTCGAAACACAGCTGCGCGCGATTTGGCAGCAGACTGCGTTGTGTTGGTTTTGCGTTGGTATGGGTGCTGGTCGTTCAGAAAGCAATGGCAAACTTACTGAACGTAACATTGCCAAGAGATCACAGCGGCAGAAACGCTGGTGTTGACTGCGATGTCCTGTAAAAAGGATACCAAAAAATGTGCGTCCTCTAGTCCTTCCTTCTTCTCACTTTTATGGGCGCCAAAGAATACTATGTGTTTTTATTTATGAACTGTCTGAGTGAATCTCAAAGGGTTGCTCAATAGATTTCCTGGTATAACTAGAGAGTGCAGAGGAAGCGACCGTGTCATGGCACCATTTTATATACCTGCTCCCCCTAATTCTAGGACCTGGCTCCGACACTGCCTCAACTACCTGCAATCCAGAGGCGAAGACAACCTGAAATCAACTCCTCCCATGTTGCCCCTTCTGTCAGTGGGGACGCTGGTGGATTGTGTGCGAGGGCAATACCCTAGAATTACCGGGCCTGTCGGGAACAACGATGTGTCTCTGCCTGGAGTCTGGAACTTCATCTACGATCTCTGTGCTTCAAATCTGTGTAGGAGTACATAGAAAGCATTGGAGACCACCGAGAGCCTTGGAGCGGAACTGATTTATTACTACTGTATATAAACTAGGTGGATAAGGTGAGTTTGAGAAGACATGCCAGGTAACTGAAATACTAAACTATGAGGGACAATGGTGTGAAAGAGTTCATATGCACAGGGCTCTATACAGCAGCAAGTAAACGTGGGGAATATGAGAACGACAATAGACAACTAATAATAAAAATAATAATAATAATAATAATAATAATAATAATAATAATAATAATAATAATAATAATAAGAAGAAGAAGAAGAAGAAGAAGAAGAAGAAGAAGAAGAAGAAGACGAAGAAGAAGAAGAAGACGAAGAAGAAGAAGAAGAGAAGAAGAAGAAGAAGGAGAAGAAGAAGAAGAAGAAGAAGAAGAAGAATAAAAAGAAGAAGAAGAAGAAGAAGAAGAAAAGAAGAAGAAGAAGAAGAAGAAGAAGAAGAAGAAGAAGAAGAAGAAGAAGAAGAAGAAGAAGAAGAAGAAGAAGAAGAAGAAGAAGAAGAAGAAGAAGAAGAAGAAGAAGAAGAAGAAGAAGAAGAAGAAGAAGAAGAAGAAGAAGAAGAAGAAGAAGAAGAAGAAGAAGAAGAAGAAGAAGAAGAAGAAGAAGAAGAAGAAGAAGAAGAAGAAGAAGAAGAAGAAGAAGAAGAAGAAGAAGAAGAAGAAGAAGAAGAAGAAGAAGAAGAAGAAGAAGAAGAAGAATAAGAAGAAGAAGAAGAAGAAGAAGAAGAAGAAGAAGAAGAAGAAGAAGAAGAAGAAGAAGAAGAAGAAGAAGAAGGTGTTTAGCCCCATTCAAGTGTCAGTTTGTCGACGTTTTACATTGGGGCCCTTATGGTGTTTCTTTTCTGAATCTGCTTGCGGAAATAAAGTTGTGTTTTTCGCTTCCTAATTTCTGTTGTGTTTGTGATATGGAGTTGTTTTCTTGTTTGTTGCTGCTTGACATGTCTGGTCAGGTTCGTGCTCTTCTAAGGCTTGGAAGTATCATTCATCAGCTGTTGCCTTGTTCCATATTTAGTTTATGTATGGGACTGCAATGAGTGAGAAAGACTGTCGACTTATTCCTCCGTACATTCAGGCCTACAAGAAGGAGGAGGGGGAGAAGAAGAGGAAGAAGCACCAATATCAAGTGTTCAATAGTTGTTGCGTTGTTCCATACACAGTAACGTTGTTTCATATATAGTATCGTTGTTCCATATACAGAAATGTTATTCCATACACAGTACTGTTGTTCCATATTTAGTATCGTTTTCCCATATATAGTAACGCTGTTCCATATATAGTAACGTTGTTCCATATAATTGTTGTTCCATATTTAGTACCGTTGTTCCATATATAGTAATGATGTTTCATATATAATATCATTGTTCCATATATAGTAATATTGTTCCACATATAGTAACGTTGTTCCATATGTAGTAATGTTGTTCCATATATAGTAATGTTGTTCCATATGCAGAACGTTGTTCCATACAGTAAAGTTGTTCCATATGTAGTAATGTTGTTCCATATATAGTAATGTTGTTCCATACGCAGAACGTTGTTCCATACAGTAACGTTGTTCCATATATAGTATCGTTGTTCCATATTTAGTAACGTTGTTCCATATATAGTAGCGTTGTTCCATACACAGTAGCGTTGTTCCATATATAGTAATATTGTTCCATATATAGTAATGTTGTTCCAAATATAGTAACGTTGTTCCATTAATAGTAACGATGTTCCATATATAGTATCATTGTTCCTTATATATAGTAACGATGTTCCATATATAGTAACATTGTTCCATATAGTAATGTTTTTCCATATGTAGTAACGTTGTTCCATATAGTAATGTTGTTCCATATATAGTAGCGTTGTTCCATATACAGTAACTTTGTTGCAAATATAGTAACGTTGTTCCATATATAGTAACGTTGTTCCATATATAGTAACGATGGTCCATATATAGAAACGCTGTTCCATATATAGTAACATTGTTCCATATAGTAATGTTTTTCCATATAGTAACGTTGTTCCATATATAGTAACATTGTTCCATATAGTAATGTTTTTCCATATAGTAACGATGTTCCATATATAGTAACATTGTTCCATATAGTAATGTTTTTCCATATAGTAACGTTGTTCCATATATAGTAACGATGTTCCATATATAGTAACGATGGTCCATATATAGAAACGCTGTTCCATATATAGTAACATTGTTCCATATAGTAATGTTTTTCCATATAGTAACGTTGTTCCATATATAGTAACGATGGTCCATATACAGTAACTTTGTTGCAAATATAGTAACGTTGTTCCATATATAGTAACGTTGTTCCATATATAGTAACGATGGTTTATATATAGAAACGCTGTTCCATATATAGTAACATTGTTCCATATAGTAACGTTGTTCCATATAGTAACGTTGTTCCATATATAGTAACGATGGTCCATATATAGTAACTTTGTTGCAAATATAGTAACGTTGTTCCATATATAGTAATGTTGTTCCATATATAGTAAATGTATGGGACTGCTATGGGCGCGAAAGTCTGCGACCTATTCCTCCGAACACTCAGGCCTATAAAAAGAATCGATAAAGAAGACGAAGATCAAGAAGAAGAAGAGATGAAGAAGAAGAAGATCAAGAAGAAGAAGAAGAAGAAGAGATGAAGAAGAAGAAGAAGAAGAAGAAGAAGAAGAAGAAGAAGAAGAAGAAGAAGAAGAAGAAGAAGAAGACGAAGAAGAAGAAGAAGAAGAAGAAGAGGAAGAAGAAGATCAAGAAGAAGAAGATGAAAAAGAAGAAGATCAAGAAGAAGAAGAGAAGAAGAAGCACCAGTGTCAAGTATTCATCAGCTGTTGTGTTGTTCTATACATGTAGGGGACCACTACGGGCGGGAAGGACTGACAATGACACTGAGGCCTGTACAAATATGACAGTACTAACACTTTACATCACCACGGTATGTTGATGCTGCGACATCTGTTTACAAATACTGTTTTGTTTTGGCATATCCTGTACAGGACATCGCTATCAACACCAGCATTTTTCAGCTGTATGTTGATTTCATGGCAAGATTACGCGCAGTAGTTTGCCATTGCTTTCTGGAGCGGCCGGTTCACATACCCCGTAAGTTACCGATGCAATTCGAACCACTGCTGATTCTCACCGTCATCACGTTACCGACGAGAGTATACGAGATTACGGAGAAAAGTCATAACCTCTAAGCCACGAAGCCGGCTTACAAATATTAGCCCCCCGAAAAGAAGTGATGTTCCAATGAAGAAGTTGCGAAAGCTGCATGCATTGCAGTTCATATTAGTATGTGGCGTCGCAAAGGTATAGAGCCTGTTTAGAGAGTATTCCATGCTTCAATCAGTCATGTGCTGTCTTCACAGTGAAGGTTGGCTGCAATATACCTCTAACATTGTCTGTTTCTCACTTAGATTGTACATTCTGTCAGAAGGCTGTTGATTAATCTCTGGATGTTATCTCCCCACTTGTATCCTTGTCTACCTCTTGCTCGCTTGCCTTCAACATTACCCTCCAGTATGTGTTTTATGTCTTTTATCGTGTCGAAATATTTCACTTGCCTCTTGTTTATTTCTTTCATCAACTCTCTTTTCATTCCTCTTTTTTCATTTCTGTAAACAACTATCTTTTCATTCCTCTTTTTTCATTTCTGTAATCAGCTATCTTTTCATTCCTCTTTTTTTTTCATTTCTGTAATCAACTATCTTTTCATTCCTCTTTTTTCATTTCTGTAATCAACTCTCTTTTCTTTCCTCGTTTTTATTACTTTCATCAACTCCCTTTTCATTTCTCATTTTTATTTCTTTCATCAACTCTCTTTTCATTTCCCATTTTTATTTGTTTCATCAACTTTCTTTTCATTCCCAGTTTTTCTAGAACCGCTGTAATTAATTGTTTTTTTCCCCCCATGAAATACAACATATTCATCTGTATATCCACATCTCCAGGGCCTCTATTCGACTTTCGAATCGCTTGTTCAATGTCCAGACTTCCACGCCATACAGTAGTGTTGAATATATATCACATTTGACAATTCTCATTTTCAATGCCTTGTTACTGTGATATTCATTTATGGCCTCTCCTTTCCATGCTTAACGACAATAAAATATCGTAACATCTATGGCGGAACATTAAAGAATTACTGTTAATCACAGGCTTACTGTATTTACATATTCCAAAGCTTTGTTTTTTCGTTTTTAGCAGATTGCTGTGTTGCAATCTTGAATCAACATAAGTAATGCCTCGCAATGCTTTAGCAATACATTTTTATCTTTACCAGGCGAGCCAAAACGGGAACTAAGCAAGCAGCAGTCTGTTGTTTTCTGATTTGCATTTGATTACTCTATTTTTAGTGAGCTGTGATGCGGTTTATTAACTGCTCGCTGGAGCACGCACTGTCATGCACAAAGCTAATGTTAAAATGGCAGCGGCTGTGTACTGTTGGATACACTTGGTGGGTTCATTAGCTTGTTCGTGTCTCTCCCCCATCGGTCAGCTTCCAGAAGCTCGGTAGCTGCGTGAGTTATCTCCCCTTGTGAGATTACTGTGCTTATCGCCCTTCCTTTGCTTAGGTTGTTCTTTCTTTCTTTCTTTCTTTCTTTCTTTCTTTCTTTCTTTCTTTCTTTCTTTCTTTCTTTCTTTCTTTCTTTCTTTTAATTGTATATGTCTTTATTCTTTCTCTCTCTTAATTATGTATGTCTGCCTGTCTCTCTATCTGTCCATGTGTATATCTACATTTCGTATTTCTTTCTTTCTTTCTTTCTTTCTTTCTTTCTTTCTTTCTTTCTTTCTTTCTTTCTTTCTTTCTTTCTTTTAATTCTATATGTCTTTATTCTTTCTCTCTCTTAATTATGTCTGTCTGCCTGCCCCCCTATCTGTCTATGTGTATATCTACATTTCTTTCTTTCTTTCTTTCTTTCTTTCTTTCTTTCTTTCTTTCTTTCTTTCTTTCTTTCTTTCTTTCTTTCTTTCTTTCTTTCTTTCTGTCTGTCTATTTGTCTGTCTGTCTGTTTCTTCTTTTCTTTCTTTCTTTGTGTCTCAGATTCTGTCTTCTTAATTTATGCCATTCACAGCATATAATTTGACGTCCAAATAATAGTGATGCGAAGCAGCAGTAGTAGCAGTAGCAGCGGCAGCGGCAGCAGCAGCAGCAGTAGTAGTAGTAGTGAAGAAGAAGAAGTGGATGAGATGGACGAGGTCGAGGAGAAGTAGGAAGAGAAGGCGAAGGCGAAGGCGAAGAAGAAGAAGAAGAAGAAGAAGAAGAAGAAGAAGAAGAAGAAGAAGAAGAAGAAGAAGAAGAAGAAGAAGAAGAAGAAGAAGAAGAAGAAGAAGAAGAAAAAGAAAAAAGAAAAAGAAGAAGAAGAAGAAGAAGAAGAAGAAGAATGAACACATCACGAAGTCCCAGACAGCACACGCTGAGCTCACGGCGAGGGTCCATGTTGATGGTGTGCTGCGTGTGAACTGACAGCCTCTATGTCAAATGCAGTGGGATATAACCATGGATGTGCTGTCTGCATGCCATCCTGTCCCGTCACCCGCTGACATCTTTAATACTGCCTGGTTGCAATAAGCTTAATGGAGGCGGTAGACGATTGGAGCTATCCTTTGTTTTACATTTGTGTAACAAAGGCAATCGAGAAGGCAGACAGACAGACAGACAGATAGATAGACAGATAAATAGATAGATAGATAGATAGATAGATAGATAGATAGATAGATAGATAGATAGATAGATAGATAGATAAAAGATCAGGTGCCGTCTTCACAATGAAGGTTGTCTGCATTGGATCTTCAACGTTGTCTCCACATTGTTCGTGCATTCTGTCGGACTTAATGTTCGTCAACCTCTTGATGTTATATAGACGAACAAATAGATTTACAGACAGACATATAGATCTTCTTCTTCTTCTTCTTCTTCTTCTTCTTCTTCTTCTTCTTCTTCTTCTTCTTCTTCTTCTTCTTCTTCTTCTTCTTCTTCTTCCTTTCTTCTGCTTTCTTTTTCTTCTATCTTCTTCTTCTTTCTTCTTTCTTCCTTCTTATTTTTTCCGTCTGTTTATGTTTACAACATTTATTTGGCTATGTTTTTTCCTATGTGAATGTATTATGCATTATTGAAGAACAAAAGAAGAGTGATTGGAAGGGCCTAATGTAAGACTAGCCTGCGTGCCCAATTTGTTACCCTTTGAAAATAAAGTCCGTTCGTTCGTCTTCTTTCTTCGGTCTTCTTTCTTCCTATTTCGTTCATCCTTCTTCCTTCTTCTTTCGTTCGTTTTCTTTCTTCCTTCTTTCTTCTTTCTTTCTTTCTTTCTTTCTTTCTTTCTTTCTTTCTTTCTTTCTTTCTTTCTTTCTTTCTTTCTTTCTTTCTTTCTTCCTTCTTTTAATGTCGTTCTCATGTCCACTTGCTGCGACACCGAGCAGACATCGTTCTGGGGATGTTTTCTTTCGTTGCGATCGCACGCTTAGAACTCATGCGTAGTCCATACACACTAGGTCTTGTGGAACTGGACTGAATTAGCTGTCACTATCACCAGTGTCCCTCGCCATCAGACAAATCCTCTCGGACCCCAGAGATACTTGTAATTTACATCCGCAAGTCAAGGACGAGAAGTCAACATTTTAGTCCAACTTACGGGTATAGGAGTTGAACCCCTTAACTCACCATCACCACGTTGGATGTTTAAGAACGTGCGTTCTAATCCATCAGGCCTTGCTGACCTCCGTCCTGTGGATACGAACTCCTAAAAACCTTAGTTCCTTATAGTTTAGTATTTCAGTTACTTAGCGCGCGCTCCCATACCTACTTTATTCACCTTATTTATAAGTGCTAATCAGTTCAGTTCAAAGGCTTTGGGAAATCTCCAATATTCTCTCTATGTACTCAAACATAGACTAGACTGAACGAGATCGTAGATAAAGTGACAGACTCCAGGCTTACACACAGGCAGAGACACATCGCCGTGTCCGACAGGGCCAGTAATTCCAGGGTATTACCTTCACACACAACCCACCAGCGTCTCCATTCTCAGAGAGGGCAACATGGGAGGAGCTGATTTAAGACTGCGCCATCAATGTAGAAGAAGAACAAGGCTTTGAACGTAAAGTTTACAGAAATGATGATTATAGAATATCGTAAGCCAAGGAAAACAATATACTGACATAGTGAAGGCTCAGAACATCCATTAAAATGGTCCGTAGCATCGTGTAACGGAAACTGAAAACTTGGGGCATATCAAACGTAATATTGACTTGGAAAAGGCAGCAATGGAAAATATTATTGCTCGAAGAAGAGGCTGATGTCGACCAGCACGAAGATAGTCACATGACTTTGCAGACACAATGGCCATCTTGGTGCTGAGGCATGAGAACTTGCAAGGGATCGAGATACTTGTCTGAGGGGCCATGATTAGGGAGATATTCTGCAAAGAACCTACTGCATGATGATAAAAGGAAAAACTGTGACTAGTGCTAAATACAATGACATGTAAGTGAACAAACTGAAACCCGCTATAAGATCAAAATGCATCGTACTTCTCTCAAAGGAAGTATTTGTTGCTGCACGTCAACGCTCGCCCTCATACGGCTGCGTATACAATAGATATACCACGTTATCTAACATTTGAAGTCTTGAAACATCCTGCATACATCCGAGACTTGGCGCCATCGGACTTTCACTTGTTTTGACCTTGAAAGAATATATGCGGAGTCAGCAGTTTGCAGATGGCAACGAAGTAATGAAGGTGGAGCGACACTGGTTTAAGGCCACACCCATATCCTTTTTTTTCTACAAGGCTAGTGGACACGTGGACCAGGTGTGTTGACAGGTAGGAAAAATAACACAACATTCTGGTCCGCATTATTGTAAACAAGTTATTCCTAAAATGTTACTTAATTACTTCCCCTCGTTGGACGACGAACCTGAAGCCCTGAAAATGTGAACATACGGTAAGATAGGATTTCATGGACACACACACAATCACATAAAGACACCATAAAGAGAAGTGTGTGTGTATAATCCATCCTTCCATCCATCATATATATATATATATATATATATATATATATATATATATATATATATATATATATATATATATATATATTTCTTTTTTTTTTTTGGTTTGCATATCCTTTACAGGACATCGCTGTCAACAGCAGCATCTTTCAGCTGTCTGTTGATGTCTTGGCAAGATTACGCTCAGTAGTTTGCCATTGCTTTCTGAGCGGCCGGCTCAGTATCCCGCAAGTCACCAGCGGGGGTCGAACCGCTCCCAGCTCTCTCCCGCTACGAGACTCTGCGTGATAAACGGGATTACGGAGAAAGTGTTGTAACCCCTCAGCCAGAGAGACCGGCATATATATATATATATATTAGCCATTATTATTTAATTAAGTTTTTTTTAAATCCGCACATGCATTATAGTTCTTGTTTTGTGTTTCCACACCAATATCTCGTTCCGTATTTTCTTTTCCAAAAACTTGGGTGTTTGTTCATGCAATTCTATGGAATGTGAATGGCTCATTTATTCGTGTGATGTTTCAGTTTCTTAGCTAAGTATTCTGGTCTTTTGTTCGCTGACATAGACTATGATAGAAACGTTTGCTTGCATATGTGTGTGTCTTTGTTTTCATTTTGTTTCCTATGTATATGTTGTGTTCGTTCATCGTTTATTTGACGAATTAAAACGGAAGACAGCTGAAAACTATACATCACTTTAGCTGTGCTGGGCACTGCCATAAATTACCATAACTGAATGTACGAAAGAGAGTATTGAAATGGTGTACAGAACCTGTTTTGCCGTACGGCAGTTAATCTTGGAATGCAAATGAACAAATGAGGATGAACATGAAGGCAACAGAGATGTCGTTCCTGAAACGAATGTTGCGAATTCCTTGGACTGCCAGAGTAACTAGCAATGACTGCCTGAAAGAGGCTAATAAAACTAGAACATTATATTCAACACTAAGAAAGAGACAAACAAATTTCTATGTTCATACTGGAAAGATCAAAGGGAAGAGAGGCAGGTGCAGACCAAGAGAAATGAAGCTGGATGGACTAAAGCGGTGGCAGGGAGGAATATCGTCAGCACAGTTGATCCAGAAAACCAAAAACCGAGATCTGTAGAGAAACATGACCGCCCACGCCAGTTGACTACGCACTTGATGATGATGAGATAGGGGATGCCATTGCTGGCACAACAGCTAGGGTAACCTACCCTGTCTGGGAACTGTCTGAGATACAGTAGTTGCTACCTTCTGTGATTACTCTTTTAAAGAACTTTTTGACTAAAGCATGAATAACGATTTTAGAGAACATCTTGATATCTAATGGCGAAGATAACTGAAGTGTCATGATAGACGATGTCTGATCCAGTTCAGCCATATAAAGAAGAAGAAGAAGACACAAATGCAGTAGACGACGAAGAAAAAAGAAGATGAATAAGTCGAAGAAGAAGATGAAGAAGAAGAAGTAGACGAAGAGGAGGAAGAGGAAGAAGAAGAAGTAGACGAAGAAGAAGAAGACTGAGATAAACGACAACAATCACGATGATCGACTTACCTGAATCATAATAAGTATACATGTCATGACAATCTGTGACTTAGGGCTAATGAAAGGTGGACGTTTCGCTGAGCGTCGCGCGCTCTCGAATATTCTAGATATTCTATTTGTCTTTATTAGAAGCGAGGAGTACACGATGCTGAACCCAAACCCCACACCGAACCTCTGAATGCCACAAAGAGCAGTCGATGGCGGGGCTAGCAAGATGAACGTCATAAAGTAGCAGAAGATACACCCGCTTAGAAGCATATAGGAGAGCTCCCGCCCAGAAGCCATCACCACCGGAGTGCTGTTGTACATAACGAACAGCGATATCACAAAAGAAGTACAGATAATCCCCAGCGTGGCCAGAGCCATAGGAATAACGGCGTGGATGCTGTTCCACATCATCCGCTGGACTTCCAAAGCATAGCACCCAGTTTTGTTCGGGTACGGCCACATCCCTTCTGGGCATATCTCGCAGGTTTTCTCATCCCTGATGTATTCCCAGGAGCTACAGCGAGTGCAGATCCAGCAACACTGCTCACCTCTCTGCATGTTCTTGATCTCCCCTTCATTGCAGGGCTCGCTGCATCGAGACCTCGGGATCTCTTTGGTATCCCCTGCCCAGATGATGTCTGTATGGTTGAGTGTCAGACCGCTGTTCCAGGTGCCAATAACATGGTACTCGTATTCCCTGGTGATGCGGTTTCGTTGATAGTTCATGACCATGTATCTGCCTGGTGCGTCTCCATTCTCGTCAAACCTCACGTGAGCGCCATAGTTATCTGAAAAAGAAATGGACGTAATGTTGAAGTCTGTCAGGAATTGTAGGTGGTGGTCCTAATATAAATCCATCCACGCATCTATCCACCCATCTGTCCACCCACACATACACCCATTCATCCATTCATCCATTCACCATCCATCCACCCACCAATCTATCATATCGTCCGCTTATAATTTCATTCATTCTTTCTCCCCTCCATCCATCCATCTGCCCATTAATCCATCTGTCAGTCCGTCCGACAGTTCATCCTCTATCCATACATCCGTTCGTCCATCCATCCATCCACCCATTCATCCATTCACCATCCATCCACCAATGTGTCATATCGTCCGCTCATAATTCCATCCATCCTTCACTCCTCCCTCCATCCATCCATCCATCCATCCATCCATCCATCCATCCATCCATCCACACCATCCATCGGTCATCAATCGATCCATCGGTCATCCATCCATCCATCCATCCATCCATCCATCCACACCATCCATCGGTCATCAATCGATCCATCGGTCATCCATCCATCCATCCATCCATCCATCCATCCATCTATCCACCCACCCACCCCAGTCTAAAATGGATATCAGGAAATCTCCTGGAAAGTAAAATCTCCTGGCGTGATATAACCACACATCGAGCACCGATTGGTTTAAAGATATGGCGTTAAGAGCACATACTCGGGGGCCGCTGTAAAGTAATGGCTGGACGCTCACCTACCGGCCCCATGGTCATAGATTCAAATTCGTACCGAGGCAATTGTTTAACATTCGCTCCCAGGCTGCCCCAGCCAAGAACGAGTACTAGGAAATATCGTGGGAAATGAAGACGGTGTGATATTGACCACATCTCCCCC
This sequence comes from Cepaea hortensis, assembly GCA_963921405.1. Classification (NCBI taxonomy): domain Eukaryota; kingdom Metazoa; phylum Mollusca; class Gastropoda; order Stylommatophora; family Helicidae; genus Cepaea; species Cepaea hortensis. The sequence continues at coordinate 14,099,410 of OY992882.1, forward strand.
TTGAAAACCGGTTGGTCGTTGAAAATATGGGCGTAGCACAATATGCACAATACTCCTAAACGCGTGACAATATGGTTCTATAATCATGTTTCAAATACGCACATTCGCGTGACAATACGGTCCTATAATCATGTACCACATACGCACATTCGCGTGACAATATGGTCATATAACCATGTATCAAATACGCACATTCGCGTGACAATACGGTCCTATAATAATGTACCACATACGCACATTCGCGTGACAATATGGTCCTATAATCATGTACCACATACGCACATTCGCGTATCAATATGGTCCTTTAATAAAATATCAAATACACACAAGTAGTATAGGTTGGCTTCCAGACCTCACTTTCAGCCTACACACGTAGGTTGATAGGGTTTATGAAGGAAATATGGGTAAATTTGTCGACTCGGCTCCAGAACCTGGAGGCTGATTTATGAAGGAAATATTTTTGGGCGGGTGAAATTTTTTCGGCGTGGGAACGTTTTTTTTTGACGCTGCCTGGTGGGGTGTAAAAGTAATTAAGGTAAATGTTTAGTTGGTTCTGGAAAGCGAAGGGGGGAAAGTTATTTTGGTTACGTCTATGAATGTGTGATGTATAAACAAGGGTGTGATGGGTCGTTCTACTCATGGGTATATGGTGGTTACGTATATGAATGTATATGTGTAGTGGGTATATGGTGGTAGTGTAGACATAATGTGTATGCATGGTGGTGTATAAACAAGGGTGTGATGGGTATATGGTGGTTACGTATATGAATGTGTCTGTGTAGTGATAGACAAGGGTGTGATGGGTCGTTCTACTCATGGGTATATGGTGGTTACGTATATGAATGTGTCTGTGTAGTGATACACAAGGGTGTGATGGATATATGGTGGTGGCATAGACATAATGTGTATGTGTAGTGATAAACAAGGGTGTGATGGGTCGTGGTTTCTACTCATGGGTTGGATATATGGTGGTTACGTATATGAATGTGTATGCGTAGTGATAAACAAGGGTGTGATGGGTCGTGGTTTCTACTCATGGGTTGGATATATGGTGGTTACGTATATGAATGTGTATGCGTAGTGATAAACAAGGGTGTGATGGGTCGTGGTTTCTACTCATGGGTTGGATATATGGTGGTTACGTATATGAATGTGTATGTGTAGTGATAAACAAGGGTGTGATGGGTATATGGTGGTGGCGTAGACATAATGTATTAGTATGTGTGGTGAGTAATGTATAAACAAAGGTGTGATGGGTCGTGGTTATACTCGACGAAGTAAGAGGTGGTTACTATCATCTGAACAGTGTGATAGTAGTGAAGGTAAAGGGTGGTATATTCACCAATTACAAAAGAAAGCATATACAGTTATAATGGGTATGGTGTTAAGGGGTATTAGTGATCAAGTAGGAGTGATACAGGGGTGGTCATAAATATAATAAGAGGTGTTCGCAATTACACACTGGTCAACCAGTGGTCAAGCAATGGTCAAGTAAGGGTCAAGTAGTCAAGTAAGGAAACTTTAGGGAAAAGTGATTGTAATGATATGGTGATGATTAAAGGGTGGTAAATTAGTGGTCAATCAGTGGTCAAGCAGTGGTCAAGTAAGGAAAATTTTAGGGAAAATTGGTCGTAGTGACATGGTAATGCTTAAATTAGTGGTAAATTAGTGATCAAGTAGTGGTCAAGTAGTGGTCAAGCGGTGGTTAAGTGAGGAAAATTTTAGGGAAATATTAGGGAAAAGTGATTGTAACGATATGGTGATGATTAAAGGGTGGTAAATTAGTGGTCAAGCAGTGGTCAAGCAGTGGTCAAGTGAATAAATTTTAGCGGAAACTAGTTGTAGCGACATGGTGATGCTTAAAGGGTGGTAAATTAGTGGTCAAGTAGTGGTCAAGTAGTGGTCAAGTGGTCGAGTGACCACTTAAATTGTAGAGGACGATGTGCCTAAGATTATGGTAGTGATTAAAGTGATCGATGACGTGGTCAAGCAGTGGTCAAACAGTGGTCAAGTAGTCGAGTGACCACTTAAATTGTAGGGGAAAGTACGTATAGTGCAATGGTGGTGGGTAAAGTGAGGAAGAATCAATAGTAGTGATAATACTACTACCAATATTAGCAACAAGCACAAAGACAACCAAGTACATACTTGATACACACAAATACAAAGACAACGAAACACACACACACACGTACACACATACAGATACAGAAGTACAGACAAACCATACCATTATTACTGTCACAACAACAGCTATACACAAGTACACACCCATAATCAAAGACACAAAGAGGGTCACACACACAAAGACAACCATACACAGACAACCCATACCATTACTACTGTCATCACAACTATACACACTTGATACACTTGTACATACAGACCTACAAGCACACAAGAACACTCAAAGACAAATACAAAGACACACCCATACCATTACTACTGTCACTATCAACAGATATACACACGTGCAGAGACAGCACAGACACACTCGTACCATTACTACTGTCATCACAACAAGTACAGACACACTCACCCATAATCAATTACACAAATACACACCTACAAACAAAAACACACAAAGACACAGACACACTTGTACATACAGACACAGAAGTACAGACAACCCATACTATTACTACTGTCATCACAACTATACACAAGTACACACCCATAATCAATTATACAAATACACACCTACAAACAAAAACACACAAAGACACAGACACAGTTGTACATACAGACACAGAAGTACAGACAATCCATACTATTACTACTGTCATCACAACTAGACACAGACACATCCATACACACTTGATACACTTATACATACAGACCTACAAGCACAAAGTCAACCACACACAGCCATAAACAAATACACACAAAGACACAGACACACTTGTACATACAGACCTACAACATCACAACTATACACAAGTACAGACTCACCCATAATCAATTACACAAATACACACCTACAACCACAAAGACACCCAAGTACACACATGTACACACTTGATACACACAAATACAAAGACAACCATACACAGACACACCCATACCATTACTACTGGCATCACAACTATACACATGTGCAGACACGCGTACAACAACAAAGACAGACACAAAACACATACAGACACCCATACACACTTGATACACTTGTACATACAGACCTACACAAGAACACCCATACCATTACTACTGGTACCAGTACAGATACACTTGTACATACATACCTACAAGAATATCACAAACCCCCTTATGGTAAAGAACGCGGATGTCCGAGAAAGCCCCTACGTCATCAACGCCATATGCAAAAGTCATTAAGTATGAGTCATCGGTTTGTAGGGAAGCAGGCGTGAGAATAGCTTGTCTAACTGCCACGTCAGCTATGTCGTGTGCAGACCCAGTGTATAAAATAGAAGGCGTCTCTTGTGAGCTCAGTACTAGTTCACGGGCTGACTTGGGTATCTACAGAGTTATTTTTAAATCAGGCTGGTGTGAGCAGTGTTCGTGTAGTAAGCAGATATTGTTCACGTACTGACTTGGCTACATCGGTGAAACAGGTTGGTGTGAGCATTGTTCGTGTAGTAACCAGCTATTTTTCACGTAGTGACTTGGCTAGCTACAGCAGTGAAACTTGGTGTGAGCCTTATTCGTGTCGTTGGCCTCTGATAAAACATTGAATCATTGTATACACCAGAACTCTTTGCGATTGTAAGAAAGAAAAAAAAAACAGTTTATCAATATGACCACCAGATCTACTTTCACGTGTTCAGTGTGCGACAAAGCCTATTGTGATAAGTATACCCTTAATCGTCACATTCGGACCATTCACGAGGGGAAAGACCAAGTATATCCCTGTCAGTTATGTGATAAGGTGTATAATACGAACGATGGCCTACAAAAACACAAAGGAATACGTCATCAGCCACGTATGAATACACCAAACACTGCAATACCAGAGACGACAGCACCACCTGTCTATTTACACCATCATCGTAGTCTAACGCAAGTACCAGACTGCCACCACTGTATCTTCAATGATAACCTTACCCGCCATAATGGGAACATTCACAATGATTATCCCTGTCAGATACGTGACAATCTATACAATTCGAACCTACAACGGTACTTACATCACCAGACATCACGAGAAAGGATGACACCCTTAGACACCCTGGCAACACCTCCACTCATAGTAGCAGAGGATATCCAACCAAATGCTAGAGACAGTTTGGCAGCCCTTAAGGCGTACTGCAAGGACCTATCGCTTATGCTACCCAATCAAGTGGTAGTATTAGAAAAAAGTGTCGACCACCGCTACCGGGTGGTTTTGGTATGATAAAAAGAAGTATTCAGATATCTTGTATGATATCTCATACATGTCTTTATTCTGGATCCGAAACAAATAAGGTATGTGTGATGACTTCAACAACAACAGTGTTTTTTGATAGTCAACCAACAGAGCCCAGAAGAATGAAGATCACTAAACCAGAACTTTTTGGTTTTTCACTAATCATCTATGTCATTGATTGTTTCTTATGATATATAGCTAAACTGTTTTTCACTACTCATGTATGTCCTTGATTTTATCTTATATCACTAAAGTGTTTTTCACTAATCATCTATGTCATTGATTGTTTCTTATGATATATAGCTAAACTGTTTTTCACTAATCATCTATGTCATTGATTTTTTCTTATATCATTAAAGTGTTTTGATGAATAATACATTCTTTGATATATTGAAACCAAGTTTTTTTGTTGATTTTCTTTAGTGGTTTTGTTTTCATGACGTTGTCTTGTCGGCTCAGAGCTTACATTACCAGACATGAACAATGTCTTAGAAGAAGTTATGGCAAATACAGAACAGTCAAATGTATAAAACCTAGGAAAAAATAAACAAAGGCGAAAAGGCCTAAAGAGAGAAATGTCTCGACCAAGCTTATAAATATTACAACTAAAAGGTTGATCAAAATTCAAACATTATAAAAATAACCAAATATGAAAAACATCGTCCAAAGACAGAAATATTTCAACTAAAGTTATAAATAAGTCACCAAAAGGGAAAAGGTCAAATACAGAAATAGCTATGGAAAAAGTAAGTCCACAAAACTAAGAAAGAAATGTAACTTCTGTAGTCAAATGTGTCTTATCTGGAAAAGACGCTATCAATGTCACCCCTTTCCTTGTTTTACTTTACCAAAGACCTTCACCGTATCTGGTACAGAAACCCTTATACAACACTCATCTCTCCACACTCTTGGTTGCTTTCTAATACAAAGTGGTTACATCACCAAGAACTTCAACACCTCAATTGTACACGTGCTCCATTGAAACACCCATGACAGTTAACAACATGTATGGCCATGTAATCTGTGAGTCCATCGGGGATAGTTCATCCGAGTATTCCAAAAGATCCATTTCCCATGGCTGACATCTTCAACTTGCTATAACACAACTTATTCTAATATACACTTTACATGAAATTTCCCAAATTTGGGCTCCATTAAAGAATACGTAATGAGATACACAAAGACACCAAGAACATATCAGACAAAACAACTCACAAATTAAAAACTTAAACCATATCAGATGAACCACCCAACAAGTACTACTAGAACACAAACATATAATAAGGAAACACATGACACACAGAGCTTACAGACAGATCACTTGGACTCAAACAAATTTTGGTTCTTGTACTGTAGAATTCTACCAACACTTCTTTCCTATCACCAAAACTAAACATCTACCACACAACCACTGGTCATTTGTCCAACATAATACTCATACCCTCGCCAACGACATTAAGGAAATGCATACTAGTTTTATTTCTGGTTATAATTCTTTTAATAAGGCAGAGAGATATACATGCTAATTAGACTACAGCTGCCTTCTTCACTGCTGTCCTTTGTTCGATGACTTTTCTTGTCCCTCGAGACTGGGTTCAAAATTTTTTCCAGCTCTAGTATACGGCTTTCAAAATTCTCACGTTCTCTGATTACATGATGCCAGTTACCATTGCGTTCTTCGGTGCCAACAGTATGGACTGTCAAGAAGTGAGGTTCTGGTGCAAAATTAACCTGTGGAGGTAAATAAAACACATTGAAACTTACAAGACGGCCATACCTACTACTTCAGTAAAGAAAAAACAGTAAAAAATTCACAAGGAGAAGTGGTAAAAGGCATAAAAACAGACTGTCGACATTCTATTGGTCACGTCTTGAGAAAAGGTAAAGGTATAGTCACTGATGGTTTGTGGTATAGAGAGATGTACATAGAAAACATGTATAACACATAGGTTTTCGGTATTGGTCATGTTTACAAAAATACACATGTGAATTATGATCATTACTACCCATACACACCTTATTCGTTGAAGAGGAACACCTTCGGACACCATCAGTAGGATATTTTTCGTTCCACGTCACATTAATTTTCTTGAGAGACTCTGGGGCATGACTACTAGCCAAAAGGTCAATATCTTCATCTGAAGACGAATCATCACCCCAAGCAAAGGTTGTCTCTGGTACATCTAAAGCTGGCTGGGTGCCACGAGTAGGTTTCTGGCAGAACAAAATGTCTAATGATAAAGCTGGTGTGAAGAAGCCAGAATCATCCTCCTTCAAAACACTGTCATCTTCACAACAATCTTCCTCTTCTGACCATGATGTCCGTCTATCAATTAAAGCTGTCATTGTACCTGGTGAATGGAAGGTGAAAAAAGTTTTACACAAGTAGGTTAAAACGTTTTTAAAACAATGTGATTCTATAGAAGAATCTCTGATCGCAGACCCATACTACAGATACGACAGTGTGAGTGTAGATTCTACGAGTCACAATTATGGACTGGTGTAATGGTTTTCACTAACAACTGACAAGAGGGTGTTTTTGTGAAATGGGAACTCGACACCGGTGATATGTTAGTAGTAGGGGCTTTAAATCTAATGTCTGACAATGTATAAGTATGCATTTCCTTAATGTCGTTGGCGAGGGTATGAGTATTATGTTGGACAAATGACCAGTGGTTGTGTGGTAGTTGTTTAGTTTTGGTGATAGGAAAGAAGTGTTGGTAGAATTCTACAGTACAAGAACCAAAATTTGTTTGAGTCCAAGTGATCTGTCTGTAAGCTCTGTGTGTCATGTGTTTCCTTATTATATGTTTGTGTTCTAGTAGTACTTGTTGGGTGGTTCATCTGATATGGTTTAAGTTTTTAATTTGTGAGTTGTTTTGTCTGATATGTTCTTGGTGTCTTTGTGTATCTCATTACGTATTCTTTAATAGAGCCCAAATTTGGGAAATTTCATGTAAAGTGTATATTAGAATAAGTTGTGTTATAGCAAGTTGAAGATGTCAGCCATGGGAAATGGATCTTTTGGAATACTCGGATGAACTATCCCCGATGGACTCACAGATTACATGGCCATACATGTTGTTAACTGTCATGGGTGTTTCAATGGAGCACGTGTACAATTGAGGTGTTGAAGTTCTTGGTGATGTAACCACTTTGTATTAGAAAGCAACCAAGAGTGTGGAGAGATGAGTGTTGTATAAGGGTTTCTGTACCAGATACGGTGAAGGTCTTTGGTAAAGTAAAACAAGGAAAGGGGTGACATTGATAGCGTCTTTTCCAGATAAGACACATTTGACTACAGAAGTTACATTTCTTTCTTAGTTTTGTGGACTTACTTTTTCCATAGCTATTTCTGTATTTGACCTTTTCCCTTTTGGTGACTTATTTATAACTTTAGTTGAAATATTTCTGTCTTTGGACGATGTTTTTCATATTTGGTTATTTTTATAATGTTTGAATTTTGATCAACCTTTTAGTTGTAATATTTATAAGCTTGGTCGAGACATTTCTCTCTTTAGGCCTTTTCGCCTTTGTTTATTTTTTCCTAGGTTTTATACATTTGACTGTTCTGTATTTGCCATAACTTCTTCTAAGACATTGTTCATGTCTGGTAATGTAAGCTCTGAGCCGACAAGACAACGTCATGAAAACAAAACCACTAAAGAAAATCAACAAAAAAACTTGGTTTCAATATATCAAAGAATGTATTATTCATCAAAACACTTTAATGATATAAGAAAAAATCAATGACATAGATGATTAGTGAAAAACAGTTTAGCTATATATCATAAGAAACAATCAATGACATAGATGATTAGTGAAAAACACTTTAGTGATATAAGATAAAATCAAGGACATACATGAGTAGTGAAAAACAGTTTAGCTATATATCATAAGAAACAATCAATGACATAGATGATTAGTGAAAAACCAAAAAGTTCTGGTTTAGTGATCTTCATTCTTCTGGGCTCTGTTGGTTGACTATCAAAAAACACTGTTGTTGTTGAAGTCATCACACATACCTTATTTGTTTCGGATCCAGAATAAAGACATGTATGAGATATCATACAAGATATCTGAATACTTCTTTTTATCATACCAAAACCACCCGGTAGCGGTGGTCGACACTTTTTTCTAATACTACCACTTGATTGGGTAGCATAAGCGATAGGTCCTTGCAGTACGCCTTAAGGGCTGCCAAACTGTCTCTAGCATTTGGTTGGATATCCTCTGCTACTATGAGTGGAGGTGTTGCCAGGGTGTCTAAGGGTGTCATCCTTTCTCGTGATGTCTGGTGATGTAAGTACCGTTGTAGGTTCGAATTGTATAGATTGTCACGTATCTGACAGGGGTAATCATTGTGAATGTTCCTATTATGGCGGGTAAGGTTATCATTGAAGATACAGTGGTGGCAGTCTGGTACTTGCGTTAGACTACGATGATGGTGTAAATAGACAGGTGGTGCTGTCGTCTCTGGTATTGCAGTGTTTGGTGTATTCATACGTGGCTGATGACGTATTCCTTTGTGTTTTTGTAGGCCATCGTTCGTATTATACACCTTATCACATAACTGACAGGGATATACTTGGTCTTTCCCCTCGTGAATGGTCCGAATGTGACGATTAAGGGTATACTTATCACAATAGGCTTTGTCGCACACTGAACACGTGAAAGTAGATCTGGTGGTCATATTGATAAACTGTTTTTTTTTCTTTCTTACAATCGCAAAGAGTTCTGGTGTATACAATGATTCAATGTTTTATCAGAGGCCAACGACACGAATAAGGCTCACACCAAGTTTCACTGCTGTAGCTAGCCAAGTCACTACGTGAAAAATAGCTGGTTACTACACGAACAATGCTCACACCAACCTGTTTCACCGATGTAGCCAAGTCAGTACGTGAACAATATCTGCTTACTACACGAACACTGCTCACACCAGCCTGATTTAAAAATAACTCTGTAGATACCCAAGTCAGCCCGTGAATTAGTACTGAGCTCACAAGAGACGCCTTCTATTTTATACACTGGGTCTGCACACGACATAGCTGACGTGGCAGTTAGACAAGCTATTCTCACGCCTGCTTCCCTACAAACCGATGACTCATACTTAATGACTTTTGCATATGGCGTTGATGACGTAGGGGCTTTCTCGGACATCCGCGTTCTTTACCATAAGGGGGTTTGTGATATTCTTGTAGGTATGTATGTACAAGTGTATCTGTACTGGTACCAGTAGTAATGGTATGGGTGTTCTTGTGTAGGTCTGTATGTACAAGTGTATCAAGTGTGTATGGGTGTCTGTATGTGTTTTGTGTCTGTCTTTGTTGTTGTACGCGTGTCTGCACATGTGTATAGTTGTGATGCCAGTAGTAATGGTATGGGTGTGTCTGTGTATGGTTGTCTTTGTATTTGTGTGTATCAAGTGTGTACATGTGTGTACTTGGATGTCTTTGTGGTTGTAGGTGTGTATTTGTGTAATTGATTATGGGTGAGTCTGTACTTGTGTATAGTTGTGATGTTGTAGGTCTGTATGTACAAGTGTGTCTGTATCTTTGTGTGTATTTGTTTATGGCTGTGTGTGGTTGACTTTGTGCTTGTAGGTCTGTATGTATAAGTGTATCAAGTGTGTATGGATGTGTCTGTGTCTAGTTGTGATGACAGTAGTAATAGTATGGATTGTCTGTACTTCTGTGTCTGTATGTACAACTGTGTCTGTGTCTTTGTGTGTTTTTGTTTGTAGGTGTGTATTTGTATAATTGATTATGGGTGTGTACTTGTGTATAGTTGTGATGACAGTAGTAATAGTATGGGTTGTCTGTACTTCTGTGTCTGTATGTACAAGTGTGTCTGTGTCTTTGTGTGTTTTTGTTTGTAGGTGTGTATTTGTGTAATTGATTATGGGTGAGTGTGTCTGTACTGGTTGTGATGACAGTAGTAATGGTACGAGTGTGTCTGTGCTGTCTCTGCACGTGTGTATATCTGTTGATAGTGACAGTAGTAATGGTATGGGTGTGTCTTTGTATTTGTCTTTGAGTGTTCTTGTGTGCTTGTAGGTCTGTATGTACAAGTGTATCAAGTGTGTATAGTTGTGATGACAGTAGTAATGGTATGGGTTGTCTGTGTATGGTTGTCTTTGTGTGTGTGACCCTCTTTGTGTCTTTGATTATGGGTGTGTACTTGTGTATAGCTGTTGTTGTGACAGTAATAATGGTATGGTTTGTCTGTACTTCTGTATCTGTATGTGTGTACGTGTGTGTGTGTGTTTCGTTGTCTTTGTATTTGTGTGTATCAAGTATGTACTTGGTTGTCTTTGTGCTTGTTGCTAATATTGGTAGTAGTATTATCACTACTATTGATTCTTCCTCACTTTACCCACCACCATTGCACTATACGTACTTTCCCCTACAATTTAAGTGGTCACTCGACTACTTGACCACTGTTTGACCACTGCTTGACCACGTCATCGATCACTTTAATCACTACCATAATCTTAGGCACATCGTCCTCTACAATTTAAGTGGTCACTCGACCACTTGACCACTACTTGACCACTACTTGACCACTAATTTACCACCCTTTAAGCATCACCATGTCGCTACAACTAGTTTCCGCTAAAATTTATTCACTTGACCACTTGACCACTGCTTGACCACTAATTTACCACCCTTTAATCATCACCATATCGTTACAATCACTTTTCCCTAATATTTCCCTAAAATTTTCCTCACTTAACCACCGCTTGACCACTACTTGACCACTACTTGATCACTAATTTACCACTAATTTAAGCATTACCATGTCACTACGACCAATTTTCCCTAAAATTTTCCTTACTTGACCACTTGACCACTGCTTGACCACTGATTGACCACTAATTTACCACCCTTTAATCATCACCATATCATTACAATCACTTTTCTCTAAAGTTTCCTTACTTGACTACTTGACCCTTACTTGACCATTGCTTGACCACTGGTTGACCAGTGTGTAATTGCGAACACCTCTTATTATATTTATGACCACCCCTGTATCACTCCTACTTGATAACTAATACCCCTTACCACCATACCCATTATAACTTTATATGCTTTCTTTTGTAATTGGTGAATATACCACCCTTTACCTTCACTACTATCACACTGTTCAGATGATAGTAACCACCTCTTACTTCGTCGAGTATAACCACGACCCATCACACCTTTGTTTATACATTACTCACCACACATACTAATATATTATGTCTACGCCACCACCATATACCCATCACACCCTTGTTTATCACTACACATACACATTCATATACGTAACCACCATATATCCAACCCATGAGTAGAAACCACGACCCATCACACCCTTGTTTATCACTACGCATACACATTCATATACGTAACCACCATATATCCAACCCATGAGTAGAAACCACGACCCATCACACCCTTGTTTATCACTACACATACACATTATGTCTACGCCACCACCATATATCCATCACACCCTTGTGTATCACTACACAGACACATTCATATACGTAACCACCATATACCCATGAGTAGAACGACCCATCACACCCTTGTCTATCACTACACAGACACATTCATATACGTAACCACCATATACCCATCACACCCTTGTTTATACACCACCATGCATACACATTATGTCTACACTACCACCATATACCCACTACACATATACATTCATATACGTAACCACCATATACCCATGAGTAGAACGACCCATCACACCCTTGTTTATACATCACACATTCATAGACGTAACCAAAATAACTTTCCCCCCTTGTCGTGAAATACTGAAGAGTTAATGATTCCCAGATGGACGACTGTATACACCGACTGCACAGGTAGGAGAAGGGTTAACAAAGGAGAGACCAGGCGCATGTGTTTATAGGTCAAGACAGGAGAAGGGGCCGGCTAACCGCGCAGGTAAAAGGGTCGAGTGGAAAGATTCGTTTGGGACAAAGGCAGACAGCATTATTGGACAGCATATTGCGGTCTGGGTGAATGAATAACGGAAAAGTTCCAGTTCTGTAATTTTCCACTAAAAGGTGATAATGAAGTAGGGACTTGAGATGTCAAGCAAGGTCAAGGACTATGCGGCAGAGATGACCTATAAAGAGTATCCATTTCTTTGTGTAAGTTTAGTGTGTGTTCCAAACTGACCTGAAGGAGATATGTTCTTGAGTGGGAATAGAAATACACGTCCCTAATGATGGAAAGAGGGGATAATAGTGTGTTATTCGCTAAGTGTTTTTTCGATTCCAAGAACATAGATGCCTAAATAAGGTTCTACTCTCCTAGTGAAAGCAGAGACAGGATGAAGAGTACTACATTAAACAAACAAAGTACTTACATGGAACAAAACAGAATATGAACATATTTACGATGAAGAAAGAAATAAGTTAAAATAAATACAGAACACTGTATGCTCAAACGAATATAACACTAAGGCCCTGAAAGAGAAGAGATGAAGAGGAATACCCTTGAGTAAACAAAGAAGAAAGAATAGACAATTAGAGACATTGATATTAATCTATAGACAATAGGAATAACTGTGACGAGGTGGTGGTTTTTTCGATGTTGGATATGCACCGTCATGAAACAGACTCGAGCGCAGTCATAAACTTACGGGACTTTTATTACGGTACAGTGACTCAGTGGTGAACAGTTTTTGTTTCATTCAATAACGGATTTACCATCAGATTCAAGCATACGGATAATCCCGGGTGAGCTCTGTCCTGTTTGATGTGCTGTCCTGTGATCTTGAAGAATGAATGGGGCGAGAAACAACACCGCTGATAGACATGCAGAGTTCTTTCTAACACCAACCATAGAACACCCTATCAACTACACTTACAAAATCAATACATACACCAGACATAGTTTTATTAATAAATCTTTTGTTTATTGTTGAAAGAAACTGTTGTCGGAGTATGTGTTGAGAGAATAACAGAGAGAGAGAGTGAAACCACTAGATATATGGAAGGGAAGACAGAAGAGAGGAGGGTAGACTAAAGTCAGGCAATAATCCCAACAGATAATAAGTTGAAGATGTACTTGTTGATTCCCACTCTCCTCTCGGGGAAGAACAGGACATAATTGGTGGAGCGAGCGGGGTAGGAAAAATACCCATATGACCTGGAGGCATAACAGGGCATATACATAGAGGGGTACCTGCATATTGGCACAGGCATAGCGGAGTACCTGCATGTTGGGACATACTGATTGGAATAAAAGGAAAAGAAGTATATATTGATGACTTTTAATGGAAGGACGTCCATTGGATATATGGTGCCATTACATTTATGGTAGAAACAGTTCATTAATGCTGGTGACTTTACAGTGAGAAAGTTCCAGAGTGAATGTGGATAGGTGGTAAGACACATTACATACCTAGTCACACGGTCACACGTCTACATAAGTCTTTATCCTATATCTCCTCTTGTGGATGAGAGAGTGGTTGTGATGTACGGTGTGGTGTTGTAGATTAATAATAGTAGATAGGCATAGATTAATGATATAGGTTCTAGGTAGATTATCTGTTTATAGTGAGTATTCTTTACTGCCTTGAGGTGTCTTTACTCAACGGGCTGACTTACCTGCTTTAACTATGGCCACTCCCAAACTAACTACAGCAGAACTTAGGGCCAACGGAGAAGAAATTGGGTTGGCTGGTTCAGACTTAACTGATTACATCCAGGAAAGAGAGCGAGAGATTCGTCAAGCGGAACGAGAAGATCGCAAGACCGAGTGGGAAGTGAGAAGAATAGAGGTGGAGACCAAGCGACTAGAAATGGACCAGGAGACCAAGCGACTGGAAATGGAACAAGAGGCCAAGAAAATGGACCAGGAGACCAAGCGACTGGAAATGGAACAAGAGGCCAAGAAAATGGACCAGGAGACCAAGCGACTGGAAATGGAACAAGAGGCCAAGAAAATGGACCAGGAGACCAAGAAACTGGAAATGGAACAGACTGCCAGGAGACAAGAAATGGAACATGAATACCGCTTGAAAGAGTTAGAACTCAAGACACAAACTAAGGGTGAAATAGATGCAGCAGAAGGAAGTTCATCTTCACCTGGGGCAACATACATGAGTGGACAGGGTTACCATGCCATGAAGTTTCCCTTGGCGGTCTTTGATGAAAGTAAAGAGAAGATATACCAGTTTTTGGATCGGTTCGAGGCTATGGCAGTCGCTATGGGACTGGATAGAACCAGATGGGCTCTTAAAGTATCCCAGTCTTTACGTGGTTCAGGGTACGAGGTCTACACACGCCTACCACCAGGACAGGAAAATCAGTATGAGGAATTGAAAGCCGCTTTGATGAAACATTATGAAGTCACAGCCCAAACGTATAGGAAGAAGTTTAGATCGTCTAGACGAGAGCCGGGAGAACTATTCGCCACCTACAGTCTAAGGCTGAAATCCTATCTCCAGAAATGGATGGACTTGGCAGAATTCAAGAGGGATTATGAGAGTCTCGAAGAGATGATGGTGGTCGACCAGATGCGAAAGCAAATGTCGAAACCTCTCAGAACCTTCTTAGGAGAACAAGGGGCGGAACGGATTGATGTTGTGAATAAGCTGGCGGAACGATTCGTGGAAGTACATGGTGAAGCGGAGGAACTAAGTACACAAACCAAAGGTCAGGAGAAACCAGAGAAAAAGAAACCTAAACACTGGGAAGGAGAAAAAGGGGAACCTTATATAAAGCACACAGAGGAGAGTTCAGAGAAGGTGAAGGTAGGAAACCAGAGCACCTCGAATTCTCAAGCGAAACGACCGTGGTCTGAGAGGTGGTGTTCATTCTGCAAGGTACCATCGCATAACACGAAGGACTGCAGATCGAAACCTAAAAGTTCTTACTTCGCAGCATGCAAAGTGATTCCTACATCGGTGATCACAGACAAGGCTGAGGTCAGCGAAGGAGAAAGGAACAAAAAGGACACACGGAAACCTAGGAAAGGAACATGGTGCACACACTGCCAGTCGATAACACATAATACTGTGGACTGCAGATGCAAGGCAAACGACGCCAATTGCATAACCAACCTCGAGGAATCAAAAGAGGAAGGCAAGGAAACGGTCAAGGAGATGAAAGACACTCAGGACCAAGAGAGACCACCTGTGGTTGAACTGATTGAAGTCAATGGCCAGCAGGTTGCTTGTCTCTACGATACAGGTTTGGATGGGGAAGCGGTGATAGACGCCAGCTTGGTAAGCCCAGACCAACTTACAGGGGAGACCATAGAGCTAAAGCCGGCAATGAGGAGTGCTGTTACCATGACGCTGCCAATCGCCAAGGTGGAGATTAAATCCAGGTACGTCACGGGCATTATTCCTGCGGCGGTATTAGCTGACTCCCTATTCCCAATGATCATTGGCACGAAATATGTCTTTTTGGGGATGCCCAAACAGCCAGCCTACAAGGGAACCGTAGTCAGTGGATCTCAAGGGAAGGAAAAAGAGGCAGAGACACTATGCGACAACTCAGGGATAGGAGAATTGCATACTGCCCAGAGGAAGGATACTACGTTGCATCCTTGCTACAGGAAGCTGCAAAGAAGTGCTGAGCCACCAGAACGGGGACAGTACTTTCTGAAGAATCAACTACTCTATCGGAGAGCTGGGAGGGGAGATAACCTGCATGAGCAGTGGGTGGTTCCAGAGACCCACCGTCCTCACATTCTTCAGAGTGGACACATCATAGGCGAGAATCGACATATGGGTGTCAGAGAGACCTTGCAGCAAATATCCGGCCATTATTGCTGGCCAGGAATGACCGGAGATGTACGCCGGTGGGTGAAGTCTTGTTCGGAGTGCCAGAAAGCACCACCCAACAAGCGAATTAAGAGGAAACTAGCTCTTAAAGTGGAAGACAAAGTGGAAGTGTGGAGTCCAGCAGAGACCAATATACTCCAAGTAGGATGGAAAGGACCTTATCCTGTGGAAAAGGTGGTGTCCAAGAACATCTACAAAATACGGATCGGGGAAGAGAAGAAAAATCTCCCTAGACATCTCATTAGGAAATATGAAGAGAGATCCGGGAGCAAAGCTTCGCACTTTATGGTGATGGCAGCCATTGGGACAAAGGTTACCAGTCCAGACGAAGACCAGAGATCGCCAGTACAACATAGGAGGACCTATGGGACAGTACGTGATAGGTCAGATTTACCCAACGACAGGAGGAGGGAAATCACAAGTCAGGGAAAGGACAAGAGTGAAAGTTTCACCGGTAACCAAGTTCAGAAGGGGTGGGTAACGTCGGGAAAGGCGAGAATTACCCAGGACTCTAACCGACGATGGGCTGACCAGATACAATATCGCCCAAGATGGTCCTGGAAGCAAAAGTCCAGGAGATTTGGGAAAGACGACTCGGTCCATCGAGGACGAGGTGGAACATCCCCAGAGGCAAAGCCGGGGGAAACCAAGAGGACATGGAAGCAGTGTTACAATCAAGATGGGACAATCCGTCTGTATTGTGAGCCGTCGCTGACGCAAGTCGAAAGTAGGTCGACCGGACGTACAGGAGCGAGGAGCCAACACTAGTTTCAGTCGTGAGTAGTATAGTAGGGTGTCAATTAGAGAGCCTACTGGATAATGAGGGGAGCCATGTGAGGATCCAATCATATCATCAACACGTGATGTTAATAGCTACTTCGCAGAAGCTCAACGCACGGTGGATGTGATGGACGTTGTTGCTGCAACTGGACTTCACAATGGAATGCATCCTTGGTAAGGAGAAGGTATGAGCAGATTTCTTATCCAGACTTCCAGCTCCGGAGGAAGAAGACTAGGGTTGTGGATCATGGGAATCAAACCTACAGTGAGAAAGATTCGACGCGGTCTAATCTCTTAAGAGGGGGCCTATGTCGTGAAATACTGAAGAGTTAATGATTCCCAGATGGACGACTGTATACACCGACTGCACAGGTAGGAGAAGGGTTAACAAAGGAGAGACCAGGCGCATGTGTTTATAGGTCAAGACAGGAGAAGGGGCCGGCTAACCGCGCAGGTAAAAGGGTCGAGTGGAAAGATTCGTTTGGGACAAAGGCAGACAGCATTATTGGACAGCATATTGCGGTCTGGGTGAATGAATAACGGAAAAGTTCCAGTTCTGTAATTTTCCACTAAAAGGTGATAATGAAGTAGGGACTTGAGATGTCAAGCAAGGTCAAGGACTATGCGGCAGAGATGACCTATAAAGAGTATCCATTTCTTTGTGTAAGTTTAGTGTGTGTTCCAAACTGACCTGAAGGAGATATGTTCTTGAGTGGGAATAGAAATACACGTCCCTAATGATGGAAAGAGGGGATAATAGTGTGTTATTCGCTAAGTGTTTTTTCGATTCCAAGAACATAGATGCCTAAATAAGGTTCTACTCTCCTAGTGAAAGCAGAGACAGGATGAAGAGTACTACATTAAACAAACAAAGTACTTACATGGAACAAAACAGAATATGAACATATTTACGATGAAGAAAGAAATAAGTTAAAATAAATACAGAACACTGTATGCTCAAACGAATATAACACTAAGGCCCTGAAAGAGAAGAGATGAAGAGGAATACCCTTGAGTAAACAAAGAAGAAAGAATAGACAATTAGAGACATTGATATTAATCTATAGACAATAGGAATAACTGTGACGAGGTGGTGGTTTTTTCGATGTTGGATATGCACCGTCATGAAACAGACTCGAGCGCAGTCATAAACTTACGGGACTTTTATTACGGTACAGTGACTCAGTGGTGAACAGTTTTTGTTTCATTCAATAACGGATTTACCATCAGATTCAAGCATACGGATAATCCCGGGTGAGCTCTGTCCTGTTTGATGTGCTGTCCTGTGATCTTGAAGAATGAATGGGGCGAGAAACAACACAGCTGATAGACATGCAGAGTTCTTTCTAACACCAACCATAGAACACCCTATCAACTACACTTACAAAATCAATACATACACCAGACATAGTTTTATTAATAAATCTTTTGTTTATTGTTGAAAGAAACTGTTGTCGGAGTATGTGTTGAGAGAATAACAGAGAGAGAGTGAAACCACTAGATATATGGAAGGGAAGACAGAAGAGAGGAGGGTAGACTAAAGTCAGGCAATAATCCCAACAGATAATAAGTTGAAGATGTACTTGTTGATTCCCACTCTCCTCTCGGGGAAGAACAGGACACCCCTTCGCTTTCCAGAACCAACTAAACATTTACCTTAATTACTTTTACACCCCACCAGGCAGCGTCAAAAAAACCCGTTCCCACGCCGAAAAAATTTCACCCGCCCAAAAATATTTCCTTCATAAATCAGCCTCCAGGTTCTGGAGCCGAGTCGACAAATTTACCCATATTTCCTTCATAAACCCTATCAACCTACGTGTGTAGGCTGAAAGTGGGGTCTGGAAGCCAACCTATACTACTCACACATTCGCGTGACAATATGGTCATGTATCCAAAATCATGAATCAAATACGCACATTCGCGTGAAAATGCGTCATTTACTTGTTAGGATGATATATGGTGATTAATGTGCGCTGATGGCGGGTACGGGGTTCATTCCCTTCAGCGGTCAGTTGTACTTCATCGTTGACTGTCACTGTCATTTACTGCCAATATAGTACCTTGCGGTGTATGGCATAGGGGTCTTTGAGCCTGAGGAATTAAGGCCGTCTGGCTAGTGCAGTCGCCGCGAACTGTCCAGGTTAGGATTTTCTTTTTGCCCACGACAGAAAAAAAAATCCCACACCTTACCGAGGGATCGAACCCTGGTCTCCCGAAGGAGAGTCCGGCGTTCTAGCCACTCGACCAGCTGTTCAACGTTGACTATTAGTTCACAAATAAATCGCAAACTACTGAACGTAAAATTGACTAGTAAATTAACCTGGGCTTGGAGTAGATGTTACCGCCCTGCAATGGGCATAAAACTGTTAGAACAGTGGTTCTCAACCGGTGGGGTATTCCCCCCCCCCCCCGGTGGAATTTTAGGGTTTCCAGGGGAGGAATTAAGATTATTTCAAGATCGCAATAATACAAGAACGAGTTACTTGATATTGTTTTTCCCTCTAAATTTTAAGGTTCTGTACTTCTCGCCCTAATGAAATTCGTTTCATAACGTAAGTCGACCCGCAAATCACGTTTTACGTAGATGTCTAGACTTGTTCTAGTATGTATTATTAAATTTAGCTTCCATTTTAATGTATACAGTGTAAGGGTGGGGGAGGGGGGAATTTATAGGGAGGAAATATGAAAGGGAGGGGAAATGACGTTCTGAACATATGGTAAAGGGGGTCATGGGCCAAAAAAGGTTCAGAACCACTGTGTTAGAAGGTAGAATGTTGTGTAGGTTCCATAATCATAAGCTGTGACATAGAACCGGTATTGAAGGACGTGTTCACGGGTATCTGTCTATTTCTGGTCAAATAACAACCTTGAATTACGTTTCATAATAACTATAAGCTAATAACAATTGCCACATCAATCATAAAAATTATTGAATCATATACTAATGATTTTTACACATTTCCCATGCCTTTATAATGCACGTATTGATATTATTGTTGTTGGTGTTCCCGGTTAACCTTGTAAGTGATACATGGAAGAAATAATGCATAAAAGAGAGAGATAAGAAGAGCACAATGTTAGACAGGTTTGTGTGACCAATTAACCCTTTAAGAATAAAGATTGATTGTACGTTCGTTTGTTTTCACCTGTAGTTCGGACATTTGGAAAGAAGTTGTCTGTTGTAAGTTATTTAGAAAGCCTTGTTTTCATACTTCGGTGTTATTGTTCTCGGAAACCCCTTGACGAAGGGAGTCTAACAATTTCTCCCTAGTTCAGGATATATTTTGTAAAATGTATTTGTTGTTCTGGATATTTTGTAAAATGTTTTTGTTGTTCTATATATTTTGTAAAATATGAATAAAATTTGGTGGAACTGACGTAAAGCTGTGGAAATGCAAACAAAATAAAATAACACAAAGTAAAAAAAAAAAAAACTGTACAGAACAGGATTACGACACATACAGACCCTTGCGGCGACTAGCCTTCATTAGCAAACAACTAC
Source organism: Cepaea hortensis (assembly GCA_963921405.1). Taxonomy (NCBI): domain Eukaryota; kingdom Metazoa; phylum Mollusca; class Gastropoda; order Stylommatophora; family Helicidae; genus Cepaea; species Cepaea hortensis. Next base: position 14,119,866 of record OY992882.1, read on the forward strand.
ATAAACAAAACACAACATATAGTCACGGAGAAGACCCTCCGGTGACAACATTAAGGCACAAGGACGGAATGAGAAGAATAAAAATGAAATATATATTTTGTAAAATGTATTTGTTGTTTTATATATTTTGCTGTTGTTCTATATATTTTGTGAAATGATTTTTCTGTTGTTCTATATATTTTGTGAAATGAATTTGCTCTTCTGTATATTTTGTATTGTGGAGAGTCACAAACGCCTACGCCAGTCGGCACGGCACTTGATGATGATGGTATATTTTGTAAAATGAGTTTGTTGTTTTATGTATTTTGTAAAATGAATTTGCTGTTCTATATCTTTTGTAAAATAAATTTGCTCTTCTATATGTTTTGTGAAATGTATTTATCAAACACCTTGTCAGTATTGGTCATAGTTTATTCAAATTTCACCAGTTCTTTTTTTTTTTCTCTGACACACTCTGTGTGTGTGTGTGTGTGTGTGTGTGTGTGCCTCTCTCTTTCTCTCTCTGGCTTTCTCTCTTTATCTCTATCTCTGCATGACTGGAACCATTGTGTGCTGATGCCGAGGTAACGGGTTCAACTTCTGCACCGGACTGTTGGATTAAAATTTTGACTTCTCTTCTTTGACTTGTGGACGTAAATTACAAGTACCTCTGAAGTCGGAATGGGTTCGCCTGATGGCGAGAGACACTGTTAATAGGGAAAGCTAATCAACACCCAAAGATCAGGCCATTGCTACTAAAAGTAGCGTCTATGGACTACACTTGAGTTCACAACGAGCGAGCGAAGAAAAGATAGATAGATAGATAGACAGACAGACAAATAGCAGGCAAAATAATACACGTTCAATATATTAAGATAATGGAATTTGGAAAACAAAACAGTATATATGTCTCTAAATCTTTTATAAATAAAATACACTGCATCACTCGGGACAGAATATACGTAAGAAACTATACATTGATATCCACAATAAATAAAATGCCAAATTCAAGGCGTAATCAACGTGTGAACCTTTATATAGCTAGAAATCAAGGAGAGTTGGAAAGCTCAAAAAGCACTATACGATCTGAAGAAATAATGAACCTGAAAAAACGAAAGGATAAGAGAAGTAATTAGATTAAATGGGAAGGTCCAAAAACAAGATGTCATTAGGAAGAAATACTTCAACAAGAAATCAAAATGAAAAATAAGGCGTGGAGGAAAGGAATGGATTAATTTGCAAAACAAGAAGTAGGAATAGAAAATGTGGAACGAAGAAGAAATGTAAAACATAACGTAATTGTCTTTGGGAGCGTGTCTGCAAGAGAAAGCAAGGAAGATAAGCCAGTTTTCCCCTAGGCTAATGAAAACGTTACTTAATGGAAGCTAAGGGCAGACAAGCATTTTACATTAAATGCTTTATGATTGCTGACAAACTATGAAATATGGCGGGTTGACAATGGAAGGAATTTCACGTTTATTTGCGATGACACATTCATTTGTGGCAGAGGCATTTTCAAAAATGGAATATAGTCAGTCAGGTTTGTTGTAACAGGATCATCTTGTCGTGGAGTATTTTTGGGGAGATGGTCGTGAGATTACACTGTCTGGTTATTCTGGACGTTAGATGTCTTTTGTGAACAGGGAATTTTTGTATAAACATCCGGTCACAATAGAGTCAAGTACAAGTTTTAATAATAAAATTGGAGGTTTCCTTGCTTTCGTTATAGACTCGACTCTTAGACAAACTTAGAATAAGATATTGATTTCGTTTCTTTGAGGATTAGACGTTTGTACTTGTACATAGAGTTTGAGATGTATAGATTTTGAGATTTATATGTCCTCGATCTGTACTAGACGAGAACCTAAATTAGAAGTATATATCTTTTCATTACAGACTAGGCGTTACTATTTTAACATAGAATCAGAAGTTAACATCCTTTCGCTTAAAGTCGCTTAAAAGTCGACAGGGTCGACTTCATTGCACCGGGTTTTCATCCCATATGGCTCAGTATCTTTCCGCGGCGCAGAAAGCATCACACAAAGCACGAACTACGTAGCTCCAGCGACGATCCTCAGAAGTGTCCGAAAAAAATGCATCCGTAAACCGAAGGATGCGGCCAGGAATCGAACCAACAACATTCGGAGCCCGAGGCATACGGCTTGACCACTTCGTCACGGAGATTGCCATACATCCTTTCATCATAGGCTAGACTATTAGAATTGAACATAAAATAAGAGGCAGATTTCTTGTCCATGTAGACTAGGCATTTGAATTTTAATATAAGGGGCGTACATTTGAAATCCGTCAGTTCACGACAGATCTTCGACGGCCGGGTCAAGCGCATATTGTTGCAATAGAAAAAAAAACCATCGCCAAAATTGATGCAGCAGTACAGATGAACCGTTGTCGAAGCATACGTTCGCTAGCGAAAGAATTTGATGTGTCAATTAGGACGATTCAAAAGGTCGTTCGTAAGAAACTGCAATATCGGAATGTGTGTTCGCAGTGGGTACCACCGATGTTGACCGACCACCAAAAAGAGGAACGCATGGGATGGTGTTTAAACCTCTTGCTGCATTACAGAGTGGAGGGTGATGCATTTGTTTTCCGCATAGTGGCAGGCGATGAATCATGGTGTCACCACTTTGAGCAGGGCAGCATAAGAGAGCCAAGCAATGGAAGCATGCTGGATCACCAAAAGCCAACAAATTCAAGTTACAGGTTTCCGATGGTAAGGTTATGATGAGAGCAGTTTTTGACCATGAAGGGCTATTATTGGTCGACTTTAAAGAACCTGGTGTCAACGTCAACTCTACCCACTACTTGCAAACATTAAACAAGCTGCAAAAATTAATCAAGAATAAACAACCCGGCACGCTTTCACGCGGTGTGATTTTGTTGCCCGATAATGCACGTCCGCATGTCGCAAAGATTGTGCAGGAAGCATTAGGAAGGAAGAAGTGGGACATTCTGCAACATCCAGCCTTTAGTGCTGATTTGTCACCATGTAATTTTCATTTGTTCGGACCTCTAAAAAAGCTCTCAAGGGGCAAGATTTCACAGAGATGCAGACGTTATGAACGCGGTAAACACCTGGTTCAGTCAGCAACCACAATCCTTTTTTTGCGGACGGCATTCGTCGCCTACCTAAGCAATGGGATGCTTGCCTGAATGCCTACGGCGACTTCTTCTGACCAACCCATGGTGCGTAACTCATTCAAAATGAATGCTTTGTTTAATTCTACCACACCTGTTAATGTTCCTTTCTTGCTTTTGTAATAAAGCCACTGGAACGGGTTTCAAACGAACGTCCCTAATATAATTTGACATTTATATATTTTCGTTCTAGATCAGACTCGGCCCTAAATTAGAGGTATATAGCATTCCATTACAGATTACTCTTTTGGATGTTAACATAGAATTCGATGTTTATATCCATTAGTTATAGAATAGACTGAAAATTAGAACTTTAATTAGAGGTATGTATATGTTCATAATAGACTAAGTTATCTGATTGTAACATGAGTCATAAGTTAATATCCTTTCATTATAAACTAGACTTTTAGACTTATAACTACCATTAGCCGTAGGTTTCTTTTTCTTGTAGACTCGGTATTTAGATTGTAATATAGAATCAGAAGTTAAGACCTAATTATAGCCTAGACTATTAGACTTGAACCTAAAACTAGAGGTATGTTTCCTTTCCTTGTAGACTAGGCTTTTGGGTGTTAAAGTATAATTTGGGGGTTTTATCCTTTCGCTATAAACTAGACTGTTGGAACATGAAACTTAATTACAGATGTCTATCTTGTCATTATAGACTAGGCTATATGTGATAAAACCCGTTGCAATGCAGTCGATCCCTTTGCCTTTTAAACCTGTGTTTTGGATTTTCATATAAAATTAGAAAACGCACATTTTTTGATTAAAATCTAGACTGTATGTTGTAAATGTAGAGTTAGAAGGCGATATCTTGACATAAAAGACTAAACCCGTACATTAGAATTTAGCTTGACTTTAAAATAAAGAAAATTGCAAGTCCTTTGCAGGACGTGACTATCAACCCAGATTGATTTTTTTGGCAAATGTACTTTGTTCAGTAGTTTGCCATTGCTTTCTGAGTGAGACGTCAGCGCTTAAGTCCAACTGCCTATTATAAGGGGTGAACCCTCTACCCCGCTATCAGTGCAATAGAAGTTAACTAAGTTATTGCGCTCTATCACGTCGATTGCTGTAACATGAGTAGACACATGAAATTGATGATTAAATTATCCACCAGACTCATACATTTGATATGGAACGAAAGAAAAAGCAGCGGCTGCAGCAGGATATAACATTTGAATTGCAAACAATTAGGTATATTTAGCTCCTGCGAAAAGAAGAGACATAGTAGGCACAGACACAATGTACATACCTTACAAAGACCTCCATGTTACACAGGTGAAAACAAAGTCTGACATCCAAAATCAGAAACAATCAATAAATATATAATACTGAAGTATTAAAATAAAACAATAAGTATTATAAGACAACAAAGCACGACCGACGTTTCGGTTCTAAGAACCTTTGTCAAGGACAGGTCAACACAAACAGATAAAAAGTGAAATAAAACACAAAATAAAATTAAACACAGCCTGTCAATAAGAAGCTGTGTTTAATTTTATTTTGAGTGTTATTTCTTCGTGAAGAATACGGGCAGAAAGTGTTAGGAAGAAAATTAAAAAAGTAAAGAACCCTTCTTTACTCCTTGGTGTGTATATGGTGCTAGCCAAACATTTGTAAAGACTACTCATCACATGATAGATAATCTAGTCAATATCAAGCTAGCCGCTTTTATTTCCCCCGACAATGGTACCAATTTTAGACTGTCAACCTGAGAGCTGAGTCCGAGCTTTAAAATAATTCGATTAGAATGAAGATTCAAACATGTAACCACTCGGCTGCAGGCAAGCATCCCACTGAACTCGCTACCGTGGCTCATCAGTACCGACCTTCAACACGGAGAAGGCACAAGAACATCATGAGCATGATGATGATAATTTGCCAGCCTGCGCTATTAATTGCATTATTATTGAGTAGGCGCGATTTCTTCACGCAGAAAGAAATGAAAACTACATTCATAGAGCTTTCGTAATCAACATGTGTATAATTTGCCCCAGCCAATTTAATGTGCCTCAGCTCTTCTCTAACATGTTATCAAAATTATCCAATGCTCGCTTCATTGATTTTCTTATTTTCTTGTGACAAGCCCGGTTTTAAATAATGATAGATAACATGACATTCCAGAGATCGAAAGGGGCTCTGATCGGTGAATTCTTCACATTTCTCATCTGTCTGTCTACCTGCCTACCTGCCTGCCTGTCTGTCTGGCCGTCCGTCCATCCATCCATCCATCCATCCATCCATCCATCCAACTGCTTGTCTGTCAGTCTGTCTATCTGCCTGCCTGCCTGCCTATCTGTCCGTCTATATATCTGTCCGTCTATATATCTGTCCGTCTGTATATCTGTCCGTCTGTATATCTGTCCGTCTGTATATCTGTCCGTCTATATATCTGTCCGTCTGTATATCTGTCCGTCTATATATCTGTCCGTCTGTATATCTGTCCGTCTGTATATCTGTCCGTCTATATATCTGTCCGTCTGTATATCTGTCCGTCTATATATCTGTCCGTCTGTATATCTGTCCGTCTATATATCTGTCCGTCTGTATATCTGTCCGTCTATATATCTGTCCGTCTATATATCTGTCCGTCTATATATCTGTCCGTCTGTATATCTGTCCGTCTATATATCTGTCCGTCTGTATATCTGTCCGTCTGTATATCTGTCCGTCTATATATCTGTCCGTCTATATATTTGTCCGTCTATATATCTGTCCCTATATATATCTGTCCCTCTATATATCTGTTCGTCTATATATCTGTCCGTCTATATATCTGTCCGTCTATATATCTGTCCGTCTATATATCTGTCCGTCTATATATCTGTCCGACTATATATTTGTCCGTCTATATATCTGTCCCTATATATATCTGTCTCTATATATATCTGTCCGTCTGTATATCTGTCCGTCTACCTGTGTATTAACCGGATCTGTGGCTAAGGCGTTACAGACGCAGTTCGTAATCCCGCATTCTGTATTCGAAACACAGCTGCGGGCGATTTGGCAGCAGACCGCCTTGTGTTAGTTCTAATAAAATGGTATAAGTGCCGGTAGTTCAGAAAGCAATGGCAAACTATTGAACGTAAACTTACCAAGAAATCACGAACAGTCAAAAATGCTGGTGTTGACTGCAACGTCCTGTAAAGGATATGCAACTATAGTATGTCCCACAAAGAATGCCTCCATTCACGATCAATTATTTTGAAAACTGTCTGTTGCATCGTTATGAAATTTTTTCCAGCCGTCTTATATTTACCCCCACCCAAGGAATATGTCTTTGATAGGTCCAAAAGCAACTTAAATCATTGAAAGCGGCAACATTTCTTTGATGTTTTTGGGGAAATGTAGTGAATTCAAGCTAACAAACTAGTCTTACAGTAAACCACGTTATTTCTGGTAAGGACACAAGTACAAGGCTTAGCCAGGTTCGTATGGGAGTGGGTGCAATAAAAAAGTAGCTTAAAGTAGCATTGCACCGGGTTTTTATCTCATATGGCTCAGTCTCTTTCCGCAGGGCGGAAATCGTGGCACATAGCACGAATTCCTTATCTCCAGCGACGACCCTCTGGAGTCTTCGAATAAAATGCACTCGTGAAATGAAGGAATCGAACATACAACCCTCGGAGCCCCTCGGTGACCACTTCACCACGGAGACTCCCGAGAGGGGTGCAATGTGTAATATTAGTAAAGATAGAGAATGTACAGAGGCATAGGGTAAATAATGTGTAAATTGACAGGAAAGTAGAAGGAATATATTTCTTACCTTATTTTTCATTTCCTTCTTGTTTCTTCAGCTGCTGGTTAATAATTGTACAAAAGTATTCATGTTACCAGGATGCATTTAGCTTTTTATATTGAGTTCGTGAAAGCTTCCAAATAGCTGTGCGTTAATGTGCGTATGGAGTGACCAGAAATGATACCTCAATTTAGTCATCATGTTTCCATTTTTAAGGATCTGTTCAGCTGTCTGTGTAGTTTGTTCACACGTACACATGGGTGACAGACCCGCTTTGAGTCTTCGTGACAGACAGACAGACAGACAGACAGACAGACAGATATTATTATATAGTATTCTCGAGCCAATCTCTAAATACATTACCATTAATCTTATTATGATAATCCCTATTGTCTGTATGCTTTGATACGAACACGAGCCCAGCATTCTGTTGGAAGCCATTATGCGTATTACCAGCAGGGGCCATGACCAAAAGCTGTCCTTTACTACTGGGCACATATCGCTTTATCTGTCCATCCACTGATTGCCATTCCTTATCACTTGTGTGGTGCGCATTGATCCACATTTCATCCAAACACACTATGCCATAGTTTTCTTTGCGCATTTCCCTTATTTGACGTAGGCTTCTCATGGCTCCTAAATGCGGTTGCTAGCAAAGATTATTTCTACCGCCCTTGTACTTTCAAATAGTGAAGATAATGTCCTTATAATTTTCCACAAAGTTGTTTTGGATAGCTCTATGTTATTGTTCTTTCTGAACCAAACACTAAATTTTCTTACAGTCACTGTTTCTTTGGCATCCAGCATTTTTATAATGCTGGATAATCCTGGATATAAAATCCAAAATGTTTATAACTTTAGGAGTCCGTGGCGAAGTGGTCAAGCCTTTTGACTCGGGCTCCAAACGTCGTGGGTTCGATTCCAGTTCACGAGTTAATTTTTTCGGAGACTTCTGTGGTTCGTCGCTAGAGCTGCGGAGTTCGTGCTTTGTGCAATGCTTTCCGCGCTGCGGAAAGAGACCGAGCCATATGGGATAGAACCCGGTGCAATGAAGTCGACCCTGTCGTATATCATGCGACTTTTTAAAGCATTTTTATAATAGCTCGCCTTATGACATCTTTGTCAAAACTGTCTACAATAATCTTTCTACCTACCGTTTGGTTATTGTGTGGTGGTTTAATTCCAGATTCTTGCACCCTTTGACAAAATGCCCGTTTACTCAAGCCCAATGCATGCATTGTTCTTTTTTCGGAATTTGTAATAGTATAAAACAGTTTCTTGCGATCAGCTTTTTGACAAAAATATGTGTACAACTTCATAGCGATTCTTTGAAGTGTACAATTTCGCATTAAATCCCATTGAAAAATATTCATACATTTCAATGTTAGCGATAAGTGGTAAGATTTTAAAAAAACATATATTAATCAGGTTTCATGAAATAACCCACATTTTGAGACACATCTGAACAGTCTTAGTTTGAACAACACGGGGGGTTGGCAAAAGGCCAATCCCGTGAAAACACGTACAATATTCAAAATTGAGCCCTGATTGTCTGGCTACGCTGTAATACATTTAAAATTATGAATTTCATGTCAGACCCGTAAATTATATATCGCATATAAAAAACTTTGAAATCTGCTGTAAAATCTCCAGAACAAATATTTTTTTGTTGGGTGGACATAATGATAAGGTTATATACTAAATTTCATAATTTTCCCTCAGTTGGTTACTGAGATATTGATGTTTATATTGCGGCAAACAAATGTGGACATACTATAGCTTAACCCGTCTGTCTGTCTGTCTGTCTGTCTGTCTGCCTGCCTGCCTGCCTGCCTGTCCGCCTGCCTGCCTGCCTGCCTGCCTGGTTTGTTGTCATGCCGCTCCGTATCACGTTTCTGTGTTGTCGCGTCGTCTCCTTCACTTCCATAGCGCCTCGGTTCTCGGATGTTCTGACTACTTAATTTACGTCATTAAGTCGCACTTGCTACTTGGAAGTAGTCTGTCTGTCTGTCTGTCTGTCTGTCTGTCTGTCTGTCTGTCTGTCTGTCTGTCTGTCTGTCTGTCTGTCTGTCTGTCTGTCTGTCTGTCAGTCTGTCTGTCTGTCTGTCTAACAATTTCTTTTACAAGATTCAGACAATTTCTTGAATAAGACCAAATAATGTCTTGTAACATACTAAATAATATCATGCACAGTACAAACTGGTGTCTGTAACTAAGGGGTAGCGAGCGAGTTTCACAATCCCACATCAATCAATCAATCATGTGCCATGCCGGAAAGCGTGGGCGGTCATGATTCGCCATTTCACTCGATCACCAGAGTCGTGGATCAGCTCAGTGTTCCTGTCTCGTCCATGCCATGTGGCCAAGCCATCCAGGTATTTTCCTCTCGGTCTTCCTCTTGGTCTGTTCCCCTCGATCTTGCCAGCTGTCACCAAGTTCTCCAGTCCATTTCTTCTCATAACATGTCCAAAAAATTTTGACTGTCTACGTCTAATTTCTCTAATCAATCTACGATTTTCATTTGTCTCTTGTAGTACTTGGTCATTGGTTTTTCTATCTGTCCATGGTATTCTTTGCATTTTGCATTTCTGCAGCCATCAGATGTTTTTCAGCTTGACTGCACATTGTCCAAGTTTCACATCCATACAAAAGAACAGGCTCTATGTATCCCCTCAACACTCTTTTTCTGGGTTCGAAATTACTTCCAGGCGATTTGGAAGCAGAATGCCATATATTGATTTTCAACAATAGTTTGAACGTCGGTCGTTCAGAAAGCAATGGCAAACTACTGAGCGTAAAATTGCCCAGAAAATCACAAACAGCCCACAATGCTGGGGTTGATTGAGACGTCCTGCAATGAGCGTGCAACAAATTTAAAAATACAAACAGTTACTTGAAAGAAACAAAACAATTTATTGCGAAGACAAAATCGTTTCTGGGGCAAGACCAAACAATTTCTAGTACAAGTGCAAGCAGTTTCTTGTGCAGGAATAAAAAATTCTCGTAGAAGGCTTGAATGCTTCAGCATTCTATGGTTTCCCCTCTCCTCCGCCAGCCCCAACATCGTGAGGGTAGTCACCGCTAATCAAATATTTAGACACAACACCTGTGTCAGGGAGTATGGTTTATTTAGTTGACACGAGAGAGGGAGAGAGAGAGAGGAGGGGGAGGGAGAGATGGGAGAATGAGAGAGCGGGAGAGATGGGAGATATGCAATTCAATTCAATTCAACTTTAGTTTAAAACGATCACAAATTGGGCACGCAGGTCCGTCCTACATTCAGCCCTTCCAATCACTAATCTTTCGTTCATCAATGGTGCATGATTCATTCACGTAGGATAAAAAAAAACATTGTCAAATGAATGTTGTAAACATAAACAATGCAAATTACCATGTTATGAGGCACATCTCCCACCCGCCCCACATAACCACACCCATCCACACACCCCCACCCACACACACACACGGACGGACACATACATACCTCACCGACCCACCCATCCCCTCCCACACACATCCCCCACCCACACACTTCACCTCACCCATTCCCCCAACCCACACACACACACACACAATCTCACCCACGCAAACATAACCCACCAACTTACACATCCCGCGCCCACCCACATACACACCCTAATCCACACACCCATCCCCACCCACACATCCCCCACACACCCTCTACCCACCCACACCACCAACCACCCATCCTCCAACCACACCTCCCTGGACCACACATTCCCTACCCACACACACATTTCCTCACCAACTCACACATCCGGCACCCACCCACACATCCATCATCCACTCACACATCCCCCACCCATACACACACATCCCAACCAATACACATCTACCTACCCACCTATACATCCCGAATCCACCCACACACACGCCAACACCCACACACACATTCCCACCCACCCAACCACCCATCCTCACACACCATAACCCACACCCCCACCACACATATATCCCCACCCACACACAATACACACACTCACCCACACACCACACACACCCCACCCACACAATATCCCCCATCCACACCACACACACATATCCCACACCCACACACCATCACATATCCCCCACCCACATACCACACACATATCCCACATACCACACAATATCCCCCACCCACACACCACACACCACACACATATCCATCACCCACGGGTAACGAGAATGAGCTAGAGGGAAGAGAGAGAGAGAGAGCGAGAGAGAGAGAGAGAGAGAGAGGCGGGGAGATAGATAGAGACAGGCTGACAGAAAGAGATAGAAAAAGACAGAGAGAGACTGAGACTGAGAGTGATAGGGAGAGAGAGAGAGCGAGAGAGAGAGAGAGAGAGAGAGAGAGAGGCGGGGAGATAGATAGAGACAGGCTGACAGAAAGAGATAGAAAAAGACAGAGAGAGACTGAGATTGAGAGTGATAGGGAGGGAGAGAGAGAGAGAGAGAGAGAGAGAGAGAGAGAGAGATAGGGTGTATGAGTGTATACACAAAGTGAGATAGAAAGAGGCAGATAGAAACAGATTAAAGAGTGAGAATACTCGCGCGAATGAGACAGAGACAGAGTGAGAGAAAAGGAGAGAGAAAGAGACAGAGACAGAGTGAGAGAAAAGGAGAGAGAAAGAGAGAGTGGCGGGCAGACAGAGAGCGATAGAGACTGACCGAAACAAATAGAAGCGTGGTTAACAGAAAGAGGAGATAGCGATACACACAGAGAGAAATAGAGCGAGATGTAGAGTAGATAAATCTACGAACAGCGATCATCACAAGCAGGGATTCTCAACCTGTCGTTTACATGTATATCCTCACTTTATCCCTCATTCATAATCGTTGTTAGCCGCATGAACAACTATTTTACCATTGGCACTCCTTATTTCATGTCTCCATCAGTTCTCCCGAAAACATAAACAATAACATAAAATAATAATACAAGTAGAAACAAGAGATTTTATAGCGCTAGAAATATGGTTTAAGTCAAAAGAAATTAAAACCAGTATCATTATTATAATATTTCAATCTGAAGTCAAAACAACACTGTTGCATGATTAAAAAACACTAAGAATGCAAACAAAAAATATTAAATTGTGACACATTGTCGGTATTGGCGCCTGCGCAGAAATGAAGGTCTAAAATGCTCTAATCTCATCTCATCTCATCCCATTTCATCTCAACTCATCTCATCTTGTTCCTCTTGTACCTTGCAGTGTCGAGGTGAAGCATAATCAAAGGTAAAATGCCCGTTTGTGGCCTTCATGGTTCGAGATTCCCATGGACAGTGTTACTTCCTCTGTCCATGATCGACCTCTTCTTCTGGTTCCATGTGGTCTGTACATCATTGCTTGCTGTGGTCTACTGGTTATTTGGTAGCCTAGTTATGTGGCCGAACCATTTCATCGGTTATTTTTTAATAAGATTTAGCGCTGCTATTACATCCCCACCCCCACGCTAGTCCTTATTTCATAATTTCTTATTTTATCTCTCCTTGATTCGTTGAGTATTCTTCTGGGGAAACTCATTTCCGTTGTTGCAAGTTTTCTTTCCCCTTTTTCTATCATTGTCCAGCTTTGGCATTTGTGGCATGGAGTTGGTAGAATGGCAATATCATTAATTTAGAGGTAAAGTACTTTCAGTGGTTCAGGAGATGAGAAAAACATGGTAGTATAAAAACTGGAGGCACTTAAGACTGAAAGCAAAAAAAAAAAAAAAAAAAAAAAAAAATTAAATAAATAAAAAAGGCAAGTTCTACAAGAAGCAAATGAAAACCGTAAACTTATTAGAGAAATTAGATGTAGACAGTCACCATTGTTTGGGCACGTCATAAGAAAGGAATAAACTAAAGAACTTGGTGACAACTGGCAAGAAATAAGGGAAAATAACCAGGGTAAGGCAGAGAAGTAAATATATGATTGGTTTGACCACATGGCATGGTCAAGACAAGAACACGATACTGATCTACGACTCTGGTGATCGTGTGAGATGGCGAAACATAACCGCCCGCTCTTATCGCCATGGCACATGATGATGATGAGTCGAGACCTGGCTGTTTAGAAGAATGTTGATAATATCGCGGGGAGACTCGAAAATGTTGACTTCTCATCCCTGACTTGGGAACGTAAATTACAAGCGACTCAGAGGTCGGAGTGGGTTCGCCTGATGGCGAGGGACACTGATAATAGGGAAAGCTAATTCACATGCAAAAACCAGTTCAGTTAGTATACACCCGTATGACAATATGGTACTTAATATGCCAGCATACAAATATTACAGTTGCTGTGGACTACAAGAGAATTGGTGACACACTGAAAGTAAGCATATGTATATAAGTAATATGTACCTAGTACAGCGGTTCTCAACCGGTGAGGAATTCCCCCCCCCCCGGGAGGGTATTTTATGGTTTCCAAAGGGTGGAGGGGGGCGGGGGAAATGAAGATTATTTCAAGATCGCGTTAATAAAAGAACCGATTACTTGATAATCCTTCATACTTTACGGTTCTGTACGTCTCACCCTTCTAAAATTCATTTTATAAAGTAAGTAGACCCACAAATCACGTTTTATGTGGACGTCTAGACTTGTTTTGGTATGTGCTACCATTATTACGTATACTGTGTAGGGGCAGGATCGGGGAAGGGGTGTTTAGGTAGGAAATACGAAAAGTGGGGGGGGGGGGTGGCGTTCTGAAAATATGGTGAAGGGGGGCGACCAAAAAAAGGTTGAGAACCACTGACTTAGTGGAAATATGGCGCTTAAAATGGCCCACTGATAATATGGCGCAGTGGTTAGCCGCTCGAATGCGACACGGAGCTCATGGGTTCCAATTTGGGCTGATTTTGAAAGATCGAAGTGGTTCCTGGATCAACCGTCTAAAACTGGTACTAAGAAATGGCTTGGGAAGTAAAGGCGGCCAATGTGGTACTTACCACATCACCCGCCGAGATCCTTTTTTTTTTTTAATTCGCATATCCTTTACAGGACATCGCTGCCAACAGCAGCATCTTTCAGCTGTCTGTTGATTTCTTGGCAAGATTACGCTCAGTAGTTTGCCATTGCTTTCTGAGCGGCCGGCTCAGTTATCCCGCAAGTCACCAGCGGGGGTCGAACCGCCTCCAGCTCTCGCCCGCTACGAGACTCTGCGTGACAAACGGGATTACGGAGAAAGTGTTGTAACCCCTCGGCCAGAGAGACCGGCCCGAGATCCTATAGGCTAAACAAATATGGGTTTGGCACCATATGCACAATTCTATGTAAGTCATGTGAACGAGTACTTTATTCTAGTTAGGGGAGTCATGCTGCTCAATTTGAGAAACGCTGACTTAGGAGAGCCCAATTCTTCCCGTTCTCCGTCTCGGTATAAATAAATAAAACTAACTTTCATCCAATCCACTTTATTCGCTTACTGCAGTTCAAAGTCACATGAACAACTCTTATCTTAAATTGCATAACTTGTTGCAGTAATCTTTCCGTGAATCTTGTCCTTTAATATTTAACTCTCCCCTTCATTACTTCTCTATTCCTTCCATTTTCCCCTCGTCAAAATGGAAAAATGCAGCATTGCAAAACCTTACCTGAACAGCTAGACTTCTAGAGAACCCTTTCCACTTGCATGCTCTAATTGAAATGTACAGTCCTGTTCTATATGATAAGGCATTCATCAAATTAGAACGCGTGGCTTCTCATACATTTTTAACTTCTGGATTCGCCTAATGAGAGAACTAGGAAAGACATTAAATTTGTTGCTTGTAAGGAAGCATGCAAAACCACATTTTGTTTCTTTTACGAAATTTGTACAAGGATTATTTATTTTTCGCTCGCTCGCTTTGACTCAAGCGTAGTCCATACATGGGCTACTTCTTCTAGTACACTGGACTGATGTTTGCGTGTGGATTAGCTTTCCCTGTTACCAATCTCCCTCACTTTTAGACAAACCCACTCCGACTTCAGATGTGCTTGTAATTTACGTCTCTAGTAAAGGACGAGAAGTCAACATTTTAATCCGGTGTAGGGATTGAACCCGCTACCTCGGCATCAGCGCAACGAAAGTTTATGGGCGAAAGCTCTGACCAATTCGGCCATGCTAACCTCCAGTAAGGATAACTCGAGAGACAGTGAAAAGGTGAGGTTGTTTTTATTCGATTGGCTATATGCATGGAGAAAGGAAAGGCACCGGCCCAGACACATAACATAGGAGGAAGTGGAAGATGCACTACATCGCATGGAGAAAGGAAAGGCACCCGGCGCAGACAACATTAGATTGGAGGAAGCTGAAGATGCACTACATCGCATGAAGAAAGGAAAGGCACCCGGCGCAGACAACATTAGATTGGAGGAAGTTGAAGACGCACTACATCGCATGAAGAAAGGAAAAGTACCCGGACCAGACAACATTACACTGGAGGAAGATGGAGATGCATTACATCACAGACTGCCTCAAGCCCAATGCGGCAGCTAAACGGGATACAGAAACAGAGTGGAGAGCCCTAAAGGACATAATTTACAACACTGCTATGGAAATCCTGGGTCCAACCCCCGAAAGCATAAAGACTGGTTTTATGAAAATTCCGAAGTCATCAACCAATTGCTGGCCGAGAAACATCTTCTCCTCAAGGAATATTTGAATGACCCGAAGTCAACATAAAAAAGATGCATTCAATAACATTCGGAGAGTAGTGCAGCAGAAATTTCGGCACATGCGGGACTCCTGGCTGAGCAGCAAAGCTGATGAAATTCAAGGATTTGCTGACAGACATGCTATGAAAAACTTCTACGACTCACTGAAAGCGGTCTATGGTCCTAAATGACTAGGCATAGTTCCCCTCCTCAGTGCAAATGAGGGAGATTGGTCACAGATAAGAAAGAAATCCTACAACGCTGGGCAGAGCATTTCAGCAACATCTTAAATGCAACCTCCTTCTTCCATGATAAAACCATCAACTGCCTTCCTCAAGTTTCCACTAAATCCAAAAAAGTTGTAATACAGTGGATCCCATCACATTGCAGTATACCTGGAAATGAAGAGGCTGACAGACTAGCAAAAGAGGGTGGACGATTACCACAGCCTGACATAGACATAACCTATAATGAGGCAAAAAGGTTTATAAAAAGCACTTATAGAACCAAATGGGAATCAGAGCATCCAGGCCACCAGAAGGATGATGCATATTACAAACTCGACCGAAGAGAACAAGTAGCAATCTTCAGACTCCGCACAGGACATAACACGCTGAAACACCACTTGTTCAATAAACTAAAGATAGGAGATACCGATGAATGTAATTGTGGAACTAGTAAAATGACAGCTAAACATTTGCTGCAGGAGTGCCCAATATATGCAGAACAGAGAAAGATATTTTGGCCCACGCCTGCTTCATTTGAGGACAAGCTCTATGGAGATATCAACAAGCTCATGTTGACTACAGCTTACTTTAACTACATTCAGGTTGACATCTAAAGGTGCATGAATATGTATTTAGACTGCCACACTTCATACCACAGGTATGTCGGTTACAAAAGCGTCCCAGAGGCATGAAATGGAATATTGCTTGGATAGCACATCCATTACGTGGAAAGTCCGAATCAAAAGCTCACTGTGTGGGCTTCGTAAATGGTGGAAAAAGTGTCCTAGTGACACGAAATGGAATATTGCTTGGATAGCAAATCCATTACGTGAAAAGTCCGAATCGAAAGCTCACTGTGTGGGCTTCATAAAAGGTGGAAAAAGTGTCCTAGTGGCACGAAATGGAATATTGCTTGGATAGCAAATCCATTATGTGGAAAGTCTTAATCGAAAGCTCACTGTGTGGATGTCATCTGCAGACTGCATTCTTCTGGTTTCCGGAGGAACAGCCTATGGTGAACGGAAGGCCCAATATACGGAAGTGAGGCTAAGCAGCCATGTGCAGGACGTGACGATTCCTTGGGTGAGCCCAGTACCAGAGCGCTGTGTGATGGCTCTGCAAGTATGGAAGCCTCCTTGGATGGCGGGGAATGCCCATGGTCTGCCCCTGCCTTCCCTTGAGGGTTGAGCAGGATGTCTTTGGCTGTTTTATTTGGGCCAGCTAGGATGGGGGATAACACCACAACAGTGAGATTCAAACGTCCTAAGAAACCCCCGGGAAGGTTAACCCGGCCAACAAATGCCCGCAGAAGTCGGATGTGTCGGCCTGACGGCGCAAGAACGCAGCTCTGCTGTAAACAGGCACAACGCAGTCACATCCGGAAAAAAAAATCCGGATGAACGCAGAAGAAGAAGAAGATACTCTTGATGACCTGCCAACCATAGTGGAAGTAAACAAAGATATCCAGCAACTTACCAGCGGCCAGGCACCTGGTACTGACTCAATCCCGGCAGAGATATACAAGGCGGGGGGGGGGGGGGCGGTCCTAATAGAGCAGCTTCACCAAGTCTTTACAAACATATGGGTGAACTAGACCATGCCAGAAGATTTCAAGGATGCGTCAATAGTCCACCTTTGCAAACGTAAAGGAAACCGCCATTCCTGTGACAACCACCGAGGCATCTCCTTGCTCTCAATTGTAGGGAAGATACTCGCCAGAATTCTTCTCAATCGCCTCACGTCCCATCTCGACCAAGATCTTCTTACAGGGAGTCAATGTGGCTTCAGAAAAGAAGAGGAACTGTTGACATAATATTCGCTGCAAGGCAGCTGCAAGAGAAATTTCAGGAACAAAACTCTGAAATGTTCTCTACTTTCATTGACTTTACAAAGGCTTTTAATACAGTCAGCAGAGAAAGACTGTGGAATAGTATGGCAAAATATGGCTGTCCACGAAAGTTTGTCCAAATAGTGCGACTATTCCATGATGGTATGCAGGCAAGAGTACAGGAAAATGGTAAACTGTCTGAGCCCTTTCCTGTCACCAATGGAGTGAAGCAAGGCTGTGTCCTGACACCAACACTGTTCAGCCTCATGTTTTCAGCTATGCTGACGAATGCCTTCGAGAACAACGACATTGGAATAGATATCAAAATTCGCCTAAGAGTCGCTTAAAAGTCGACAGGGTCGACTTCATTGCACCGTGTTTTTATCCCATATGGCTCGGTCTCTTTCCGCAGCGCGGAAAGCGTCGCACAAAGTACGAACTCCGTAGCTCTAGCGACGATCGACAGGAGTCTTCGAAAAATTTCACTTGTGAACCGAAGGACGCGGCGCGGAATCGAACCTACAACCTTCGGAGCCCGAGACAAACGGCTTGACCACTTCGCCACGAAGACTCATCGACTACCGCATGGATAGAAAGTTGTTCAGTCTCAGAAGGCTGAAAGCTAAGACCAAAACCAACTGCGACACCGTCAGAGAGCTCCTGTTTGCTGATGATTGCTACCAATGCCAAACCTGGACAATGACAGAAAAAGAAAAGAAAAATCACAACAACAGAAATGAGGTTCCTGAGAAGAATACTCAACGTATCAAGAAGAGATAAGATCAGAAATGAAGAAATCAGGACTATAATGGGGGTTAAAACATTACTAGATTTTATTATAAAGCAGCAAGTCAAATGGTTTGGCCATGCAAGTAGGTTACCAGTCAACAGCATACCACAACAAGCAATGATGTACAGACCAGATGGAAACAGAGGAAGAGACCGACCACGTATACGTTGGATGGAGGGAATAGCAGAGTCCATGGGAATATCGATATATGAAGCCCATAAGCGGCACTCTCACGATGTTTATACTTCACCTTGACACCACAAGGTACAAGAGGAACATGATGAGATGAGCTCTATATGCGCTCTATATGCCAACTCAGAGGCAGACACGCAACACACTGTTTCAGCTTTCTCACATGCCTGTGCCAACTTTGGGCTCAATATCAACTTGCAGAAGATTGTAGTTATGTACCAGCCAGCTCCAGGGAATAATCACACCGTGCCGAATATCAAAGTGAATGATCATAGCCTAAGTGTTGTGGACAAATTCACCTATCTTGGCAGCACTGTGTCACAAGCTGCCACAATTGGTGACGAAGTGAATGCAAGAATCTTCAAGGCCCGCGCGGCCTTTGGCAGACTGTACAAGAATGTTTAGGACAGAAATGGAACAAACCTGCAAACAAAGCTGAAAGTCTACAAAGCAGTTGTATTACCCAAACTACTGTATGCTTGTGAAACCTGGACTGCTTATCAGCGACACGCTAGGAAATTAAACCACTTCCACACAGTCTGCCTCAGGAAGCTACTGAAGATTAAATGGCAAGACAAGATCCGAGAGACAGAAGTCCTAGAAAGAGCCTCCATGCCCACAAAAGAGTGTACAGACACCAATTAGCGAATGTTTGTAGTTAATTAGTAATTGGTTTATTTGTTCTGTATGTCTCTGTATGTATGTATGTATGGATGTGAAACTTGGACAATGAGCAGTCAAGCTGAAAAGCATCTGATGGCTGCAGAAATGTGGTCTTTGAGGAAAATGCAAAGAATACCATGGACAGACAGAAAAACCAATGACCAAGTACTACAGGAGACAAATGAACATCGTAAACTGATTAGAGAAATTAGACGTAGACAGTCAAAAATGTTTTGGACATGTTATGAGAAGAAATGGATTGGAGAACTTAGTGACAACTGGCAAGATCGAGGGGAACAGACCAAGAGGAAGACCGAGAGGAAAATACCTGGATGGCTTGGCCACATGGCATGGACGAGACAGGAACACTGAGCTGATCCACGACACTGGTGATCTAGTGAAATGGCGAGTCATGACCGCCCACGCTTTCCGGCATGGCACATGATTGGTTGATTGATTGATGTCTCTGCCCCATACAGTAGTAATTGGTTTAGTTGTTCTGTATGTCTCTTCCCCATACAGTAGTAATTGGTTTAGTTGTTCTGTATGTCTCTGCCCCATACAGTTGTAATTGGATTATTTGTTCTGTATGTCTCTGCCCCATACAGTTGTAATTGGTTTATTTGTTCTGTATGTCTCTGCCCCATACAGTAGTAATTGGTTTAGTTGTTCTGTATGTCTCTGCCCCATACAGTAGTAATTGGTTTAGTTGTTCTGTATGTCTCTGCCCCATACAGTTGTAATTGGTTTATTTGTTCTGTATGTCTCTGCCCCTTACAGTAGTAATTGGTTTAGTTGTTCTGTATGTCTCTGCCCCATACAGTAGTAATTGGTTTAGTTGTTCTGTATGTCTCTGCCCCATACAGTAGTACCGATTTAAAGCTGGAATTAACATACTTGGCAGACTGCAGTATTAATATTCATTGATTCTCAAAGGGAGTCTCCGTGGTGAATTGGTTATACCTAAGCTAATGGGCTCGATTTCAGGCCACGTCGTTCGGTTTATGAGTGCAATTGTCTCTGAGACTCCTCGGGATCGTCGCTAGAGCTAGGGAGTTCGTACTTTGTGAGAAACTTTCTGCAGCCCGTAATGAGGAAGGAAACCGAGCCATATGGGTTAAACTTGCTGCAATGAAGTTGATCCTCAGCCATTTTAAACCCATTTAAATGCTGTTCCTGGAGATCATATTAACACCCGGCGTGGGGACAATTAGCCCTATATAAATTAATAACCTTTTCATGACATAAATCCCAGTGTCAAATAGAAAACGGAACCGCCAATCGACTGACGCTGCACCACTAAACTGCCGCGGTACCCCTTTTCATCGTTCTGTCTATAGATTGCAAGGAGAAGATCTTCAAGCGTCACACATTGTTTCTTTATTGATTTCTCGTGTCTATTTTAATCTTATTATATGTTCTGTTCAGAGTTATAATGACTGTTTTGAGCAGGAACGTTAGCACAAACTAACAACGCCTCGCTTTTGTTTTTTTTTCTATTTAAGATGGGAATTTATGACGCACATTAGGGCGCTTTCACAGCAACACAGAGCTAAGAACTGCATTCGTGTTTTTCTTCTTCTTTCCTTTTCTTTACAACTTGTTAAAGACAATTTAATTGTAAGCATTCGACAAATGGATGGATACTGGGAGAGAGATAACGGGAGACAGACTGAAAAGCAGACAAACGGATGGAAACAGGGGGAGAGATATAAAGGGAGACAGACTGACAAGCGGACAAATGGATGGATAGAGGGAGAGATATACAGGGAAACAGACTACTGAAAAACGGATAAATGGATGGAAAGAGGGATATATATATGGGAGACATTCTGAGAAGCGGATAAATGGATTGAAACAGGGGGAGAGATATACAGAAAGACAATATGAGAAGCGAAGAAATAGGTGGATACAGAGAGAGAGATACAAGGAAATATTCTGAGAAGCGGATAAATGGATGGATACAATAAGAGGGATATACAGGGGGACAGACTGACAAGCGCACAGAAGGACGAGGACGAAAAACAACCAGATGGAAGGACGGACAGATAGACGGACAGACGGATGGACAGAGATAGATAGATAGCAAGAATGAACGAACTTTAATTTTCACAGGATTACAAATTGGGCATGCAGTGCCATCTAACATTCTGCCTTTCTTTTCTCTCTCTTTTCATTCATCTTGTCAGCCATACATCACTTAATATGTTAATATTAAGCAATAAAAACAATATATTCATTGTAAACGCATAAAAATATTGCAAAAGTATTGCAACATACTTACTAATAATAAGTATTATCATGGTAATTGTAATACAAAAAAAATGTTTTTGCGTATCCTTTTACAGGACTTAGCTGTCAACAGCATCTTTCAGCTGTCTGTTGATCTCTTGGCAAGATTACGCTCAGTAGTTTGCCATTGCTTTCTGAGCGGCCGGCTCAGTATCCGCAAGTCACGAGCGGGGGTCGAACCACCTCAGTTCTCGCTCCGCTGCGAGACTCTGCGTGATAAACGGGATTACAGAGAGAAAGTGTTGTAACCCCACAGCCAGAGAGACCGGCAATTGTAATACAGCGAATGCAATATACAGTGGAAAAATAATGACAGACAAAGAGATAGACAGACATTCACATAGACAGAGAGACAACAGAACAGACAAACAGACATACACTTTCCCTGTCTCGTGTATTTTCGTGCTCAGGGTGTCTAATGTTCTGCGCCTAGCTTCACGGTGATTGACCCCAGCCCGCTCTTCTGGTAAACATGCATTTCATTACTGCTCTTTCAAAAGTGCTGTGACGTTTAGCTGAAGAAAAGGTAAGTGAATCTATTGCACGATTAAAGGAATATTTACATATGGTGGGGGACCCATATTTGCAGAGAATAATTGGCACTGGATGGGTGATGTGTTCACTATCACTCTTTCCGCGAACACTTTCAATGACATTTCCTGATACCCATGTATTTTTCAGGTTTAAAAATTTACTTCGAAGTAGATTCGAACTCATGGCCACCGGGACAGCAGGAGGATCAGATATGTGCAGCGAGTATTCTGTTCCAGAAGTTAGCGTCGATGTTACTTGATGTCATAAACAGCTCTGATTTGTGTTATATTTTTCTAGATGTTTCTTCGTCTGCTGTGTCAAATCATGAGTATCTAGTATGAGAATGGAGGCGGAGGCAGCCACCGCGGCTTTCTGGTGGCTGGAGGACAAACAGGCACACACAAGCCGTGATTGTGATGGGAATCAAAGAGCATGCTGAGAAGGGAGAAGACAGAGGTTGTATTTTGCAGTGGCATGCTTCAATGAAGAAATAAAATCTAAGATTGGGAGCATCTGTTGGATATTTTCCCCAGGACTTGCTGGTGTGGTGGGGAACGAGCAGGCAGACAGATTGGCTGGGTCTGCACTGTTGGGTATGGTATTGGTGTACAATAAGACATACATGGCCATGACCCTTTGGGCTCATGTATACAGTATTAAAGAATAGTTAAATCAACATGGCATGGAGAGCATGGTTTGGCATAGAGTGACCTGAAGATCTAACCGACATTCAGAATTCCGAGGAAAGGCCAGACGGACACATAATTAGACTGCAGCTGGTACCATTAGTATTGCGACCTTTCGCTAGTTGTTGAAGATCATGACGAAGCACGCACGGGAACGTCCCGCAAGCCGTAATGTCGGTTCTTGACGTCACCCCACTCATCTTGATGCTTGCTTGCTTGTGTTGTGTGTTCGTTGGCTTGAGCTCCAAGGCGAAGTCATGTATGTCGGATGAAGGCATCCTGTTGTCCAACGTTAGTGCGATGTCATACAGGACCTGAGGTTTGCGTGAGTATCCGTTGTCCCATGTCTGGCTTATTGGTGTGCAGACTGGTGGTTCCTCACCGTACAGGCAGACACTCTCCGACTTCGGAGGAAACGGCGATCCTACTGACTTTAGCCAGGACCCCGAAGGGACCTGTTGCCCAGGACGCTCGACGAGGACGCGTCAATAGGTCTTGGCCAGTATATAACCCGGCCCTGGTGCCTTAGAAACACCTCTGCGCCCCACTCATCTTGGTGATTTTCGATTTCTATTCTCACCCCGTTCAACCTCAAGGAGAAGTTATAGTAGGGCCCATCACCGGATCAGAATGATAGTGCTCTGATTGAGTCAGCCGCAAAAACAGCTGCCCACGGTTTTACCCTCACAGGCATATTAATGCCAAGGTGATTGTTGTCCATATAGGGTAATGGCTCAAGGTAAGAGGCTAAATCTTGATGATTACACAGCCGTCCATTTATACTGTTGCGCGATTTCGAGACAAATGTAGCCAAAGTTACCATCCATTGTATGCAGGAATACAGGAAACCTAAGGTTATGAAGTAACATGATAGCCTCGGAACACACGGCATGACACATTAAGACGATGAGGAATTAGTTAGCTGCATATCCTTTACAGGATGCCACAGCTAACCCCAGCATTTATGTTTGACTTTTTGTTATATTTTGACCAGCTTACGTTCAGTAGTTTGCCATTGATTTCTGAACATACCACTGTATTAAAACCAACGCAAGACGGTCTGCTTCCAAATCGCTATGTTTCGATCGCGATATGTGGGATAACGAATTGCGTCAGTAGCAGAGCCGGCTGATGAGTATGTCATCTAATGTAATATCTTCTGTTTGGTTTTTCCAAATGCCATCTTTCCCATTCAAATAATGCTACCATTTACGCGATAGAAAGCAGCGGAAGCGTAGCGGCTAGACGCTCGGCTGCCATACCCGTGGTCTTGGGGTTCGATCCACATCCGGGCAGTTTCCATATTTTTTAAATTGACCTGAGATCCCTGGTCGATCCAGCCTAAAATGGGTACCAGGATACGTCATGGAAAGTAAAGGTGGCCTGCGTGATACCGACCGCATCAGCCACCGAGTGCCGTTTGGTCTATACAAATATTAATTTATACATCCACTGTGCTTTGTGTTTGTTAGTTGGTTGGTTGGTTGGCTGGTTGGCTGGCTGGCTGGCTGGCTGGCTGGTTGGTTGGTTGGTTGGTTGGTTAGGTAGTTCGGTACTTAGGAAGTTAGTTAGTTAGTTAATTAGTTAATTAGTTAGTTAGTTAGTTAGTTAGTTAGTTAGTTAGTTAGTTAGTTAGTTAGTTAGTTAGTCGGCAGATCATCCTCATTGCACATCGAACCATTCAGTCCAAAAGTGCTCGGATCCCCTCCTCAGCAAATCCCGCAGCATGTAGCGGCTCACGAGACCAGTTCTATGTTGGTTTATTAATCTTCTTTGGCTTCCTGCGTAATGTTCTTGTTTGTACACACGTATTTTAACTTGCTGTTCTCGCAGCCTGACCATGGCTGTAGATTCACAGTCATCACTTGGTTCTTGTAAACAACTTACTTCTCGTTGAGCATTGTGTATGTAAGAGGAAACTTTACTCTTGTTTACTACGTAAGTTACTTGCTGGCTGAGTGTCTAGAATGCCGAATTCTCCTTCAGGAGAACGGGTTTGAATCCTCGGCAAGGTGTGGAATTTTTTTTCTGTCGGGTGCAAAAAGAAAACTCTAACTTGCACAGTTCGCGGCGACTGCACTAGCCAGGCGGCCTTAATTCCTCAGGCTCAAGACCCCCCTGCCACACACCGCAAGGTACTATATTGGCAGTAAATGACAGTATTTTATTTTACTGATTAACCTGAAGAGTGCCCGCCCTTGCTTTCCTTATCTCACGCACAAAAACAGCAGGCAATCAAAATGTTCTTCTGCAACCCTGACATTGCATCCACTCTATTGACCAGGTCAAGGGCTTTCATTCAAATTGAAGTCATTTTCACTCAATTTTGAAACGAGAGGGGAAACAAAAACCCTGCTGAATGCGTGTATGTTATGCTGAAGGTTCTTTCGCATCCAGCGTCGCTTTAACAAGGGACGAGGGGCTAATTATAGCTCAGGAGGTACAAACAGTTCAAACTACTTGATTTAGCAAGCTTCCCTGTATTGATTTTATCTAATAAGATATCTTTGATGTTCTGCGCATGTTATTTGAATTCTTTACCATACATTCTGAGATGTTTACGCATGTATCCATATGTGGAATAATGAAATGGGGTGTCTCAGGTACAGCAGTAATATATTACATACCAATAATCGAAGTCATACATATGTATGCCTATATTCAAGCCTGCATACACATCTATATATATATATATATATATATATATATATATATATATATATATATATATATATATATATATATATATATATATATATATATATATATATGGATGGGAGGTGTATGTGGGTGGATGGGGGATGTGTTGGTGGGTGGGGAGATGTGTGTGTGGGTGGGGATGTGTGGGTGGGGGATGTATGTGTGTGGGGGATGTGTGTATGGATGGGGAGATGTGTGTGTGGGTGGGGATGTTTGTATATGGGTGGGGGATGTGTGGTAAAGTGATGTGTGGTTGGGGGGGGATGATGATTGGGGGTGGGTGGAGGATGCGTGGGTGGGTGAGTGTGTGTAGGTTGGGGGTTGGGTGGGAGATGTGTTTATGGGTTGGTGCCGGATGTGTGGGTGAGTGGGGGATTGTGTGGGTGGGGGGTTTGTGTAAGTGGGGGATGTGTAGGTGGGTGCGGGATGTGTGGGATGGCGGGAGATGTGTGTGTGGGGGATGTGTGGTTGGGGATGTGTGTTTGGCTGGATGGTTGGGGGTGTGTGGGTTGGTGGTGGAGGAAATGTGGGTGGGTGAGTGTGGGTTATGGGATAGGTGGGGGATGTGTGTGTGGATGGGGAGATGTTTGTATGCGGGGGTTGTGTGTGGATGGGGGATGTGTGGGTTGGGGATGGATGAGTAGGTGGGCGGGTGCATGTATGTGTGCCTGGGGATGTGTGACTGTGGGTGGGGGATTTTGAGTGAGGGATTTGTGGTGGGTGGGAGATGTGTGGGCGGTTGGGAGATGTGTGTAGGTAGGGGATGTGTATTGTGGGGGATGGGTGGATGGGTGGGGGTATGTATGTGTACCCAGTTGTGTGTGTGTGGAGGTGGGTGGGGGATGTGTGTGGGGATATGTAATGGGTGGGGGATGTGTGGGGGATGTGTCTCATAACATGGTAATATGCATTATTTATGCTTACAACATTCATTTTACAATGTTTTTTCCCTAGGTGAATGTATCATGCACTATTGATGAACGAAAGTTGAGTGATTAGAAGGGCCGAATGTAAGACGGACCTGCGTGTCAAATTTGCTACCCTTTGAAAATAAACTTTGTTCGTTCGTTCGTTCGTTCGTTTGTTCGTTAGTTCATTCGTTCGTTCTATCTACCTACGCAGTAATTAACTACCTATCTACTGACCGACATACTTACCTACCTATATGTCTACCTACCTACCTACATAGCTACATATCTATCTATCTACCTACTTACCTACTTACATAACGACCGACAGACCGAACGATCTACCTACCTACTTCCCTACCTAACTACCTACCTACCGACCTACCAACGAACCAACAAACTTAAATTTTTAACTACACACCTACTTAACTCTATGTCTGTCTGTCTGTTAATATATGTATCCATCCATCCATCCATTCCTCCATCCATCCATTTATCCACCCATCAATCCATCCATACATCCATCAGTCCGTCCGTTCTCCCGTCTGTCCGTCCTTCTTTGCATTTGTCTGTCTGTATGAAAATCGACCAACCTACCTACAAACGAACTGCCTTCTGTCTGTCTGTCTGTCTATCTTCAAATCTACCGACTTAATTACCTACCAACGAACTGTCTTCTGTCTGTCTCCCAGACTGTCTCATAATCGACCAACGTACCTACCACCGAATTGTCTATCTGTCTGTTGTCTGTCTACCAATCGACCTACCTACCAATGAACTGTCCGTCTGTCTGTCTGTCTGTCTGTCTGTCTGTCTGTCTGTCTGTCTGTCTGTCTGTCTGTCCGTCCGTCCGCCCCCCTCTCTGTGTGTGTGTATGTGTGTGTGTGTGTGTGTGTGTGTGTGTGTGTGTGTGTGTGAGTGAGTCTGCCTGTATAGACGAAGTATATATTCTCTAATGATGTCAACACACACTATATGTTTCGAGAGCTCTCTCACAGAAAAGCAAAAACCACTTACTTAATCAACGGATAATATAATATAATTTTCTAATATATACAATATAATTTTCTAATCTAAGTACTTCTTTCATCGTTACACACACCATCCTCAGAGCTAAATATGATGGACAGAACGGTGATGATAGACAGGACAATGATGATAGACAGGACAGTGATGATAGGCAAGACAGTGATTACCTTTCGCTAAGACACACTTAGCATCGATCGAAATTATCGACACATTCAGCTCGTTTTGCGAATACAAAAACCTCGACAGTTGTCGCTGATTTCTATCCGTCCTGAGCCATGGGCGAGATTTTAAGATTGGGCAGCTGTCAACGATATTAACATTAGCGATTGCAACACACGAATATTTGATGTTGTAAATGAGGTAGTGCTCTACGAGATAATGAAGATAAAATATGCTTGAGAGTTCTGCTGACAGAGCAGGAAATGTCTTGGCTACTGGAGTCTTGAACTGCGCAGAAGAACAGAAATACAGGTGTGAATGTTGTTGCTTTCTCTGTTTCTATTTGGAGAAGATTGCGTGGCATTTGGTTATGATTTTCTTTAGCTCAGAGGTCAAGCGTTGTGGTTAGAGGCTTGCTTGCCAGTCAGGGAATATGGGTTCGAATTTGCGATATGGCGGATTAAAATTGTATCTGGCGTTCATGGTCGACCCAGCTTAAAATTGGTAACAGGAAATGTCCTAGGAAATATAGGCGGCTGACGTGGTATGAACCACATTGCCCTGACATGCGATTGGTGTATAAACTATGGGTTTAGCACCGCATATCCAGTAGGCTTAATGCGTGTAAAAGAGTGTCTTTACTTGCACTTCTCTATGGGTATGGGTTGGTTTGAGTTGATCTTCCTGCGTCTACAACTGCTTCTTAACTTCTTCCCCTGCACACCCCACCTCTTCTTTATATCCTCCCCTTACTACTGATGCTGCCTTTTCTCCTCCTCCTCATTCATCTTCTCCTCCTCCTTCACCTTCTCCTCCTTCACCTTCTCCTTCTTCACCTTCTCCTTCTTCACCTTCACCTTCTTCACCTTCACCTTCTTCACCTTCACCTTCTCCTTTTTACCTTCACCTTCTTCACCTTCACCTTCTCCTTCTTCACCTTCTCCTTCTCCTTCTTCTCCTTCACCTTCTTCACCTTCACCTTCTTCTTCTTCACCTTCTTCACCTTCACATTCTTCACCTTCACCTTCTTCACCTTCTTCACCTTCACCTTCTTCACCTTCTTCACCTTCTTCTTCTTCACCTTCACCTTCTTCTCCTTCACCTTCTTCACCTTCACCTTCTTCTTCTTCACCTTCTTCACCTTCACCTTCGTCACCTTCACCTTCTTCACCTTCTCTTTCTTCACCTTCACCTTCTTCACCTTCACCTTCTCCTTCTTCACCTTCACCTTCTTCACCTTCTCTTTCTTCACCTTCACCTTCTTCACCTCCACCTTCTTCACCTTCACCTTCAACTTCTTCACCTTCACCTTCTTCACCTTCACATTCTCTTTCTTCACCTTCACCTTCTTCACCTTCACCTTCTTCACCTTGATCTTCTTCACCTTCACCTTCACCTTCTCCTTCTTCACCTTCACCTTCTTCACCTTCACCTTCTCTTTCTTCACTGTTACCTTCTCCTTCTTCTCCTTCACCGTCTCCACCTTCACCTTCTCCTTCTTCACCTTCACCTTCTTCACCTTCACATTCTTCACCTTCACCATGTTCACCTTCACATTCTTCACCTTCACCTTCTTCACCTTCACTTTCTCCTTCTTCACCTTCTCCTTCTCCTTCTTCACCTTCACCTTCTTCACCTTCACCTTCACCTTCTTCACCTTCACCTTCTCCTTTTTACCTTCACCTTCTTCACCTTCACTTTCTCCTTCTTCACCTTCTCCTTCTCCTTCTTCTCCTTCACCTTCTTCACCTTCACCTTCTTCTTCTTCACCTTCTTCACCTTCACCTTCTTCACCTTCACCTTCTTCACCTTCTTCACCTTCACCTTCTTCACCTTCTTCTTCTTCACCTTCTTCACCTTCACCTTCTTCTCCTTCACCTTCTTCACCTTCACCTTCTTCTTCTTCACCGTCTTCACCTTCACCTTCGTCACCTTCACCTTCTTCACCTTCTCTTTCTTCACCTTCACCTTCTTCACCTTCACCTTCCCCTTCTTCACCTTCACCTTCTTCACCTTCTCCCTCTTCACCTTCACCTTCTTCACCTCCACCTTCTTCACCTTCACCTTCAACTTCTTCACCTTCACCTTCTTCACCTTCACCTTCTCTTTCTTCACCTTCACCTTCTTCACCTTCACCTTCTTCACCTTGATCTTCTTCACCTTCACCTTCACCTTCTCCTTCTTCACCTTCACCTTCTTCACCTTCACCTTCTCTTTCTTCACTGTTACCTTCTCCTTCTTCTCCTTCACCGTCTCCACCTTCACCTTCTCCTTCTTCACCTTCACCTTCTTCACCTTCACATTCTTCACCTTCACCATGTTCACCTTCACATTCTTCACCTTCACCTTCTTCACCTTCACTTTCTCCTTCTTCACCTTCACCTTCTCTTTCTTCACCTTCTCCTTCTTCACCTTCACATTCTCCTTCTTCACCTTCACATTATTCACCTTATTCACCTTCACATTCTTCACCTTCACCTTCTTCACCTTCACCTTCTTCACCTTCACCTTCTTCACCTTTACTTTCTCCTTCTTCACCTTCATCTTCTCCTTCTTCATCTATACCTTCTCCTTCTTCACCTTCATCTTCTCCTTCTTCATCTTCACCTTCTCCTTCTTCACCTTCACATTCTCCTTCTTCACCTTCACCTTCTCCTCCTCTTCTTCCTCCCCCTCCTCCTCCTTCTTCTTCTTCTTCTTCTTCTTCTTCTTCTTCTTCTTCTTCTTCTTCTTCTTCTTCTTCTTCTTCTTCTTCTTCTTCTTCTTCTTCTTCTTCTTCTTCTTCTTCTTCTTCTTCTTCTTCTTCTTCTTCTTCTTCTTCTTCTTCTATTTTTATCCCAATCCCCCTTTTCCTGCATTCAGTGTCTATGCTCAGCTGTCTAAACAAAGAGATCAAAGAATCCCCAGGT
This sequence comes from Cepaea hortensis, assembly GCA_963921405.1. Classification (NCBI taxonomy): domain Eukaryota; kingdom Metazoa; phylum Mollusca; class Gastropoda; order Stylommatophora; family Helicidae; genus Cepaea; species Cepaea hortensis. The sequence goes on from OY992882.1 coordinate 14,150,283, forward strand.
CAGTACAAGTGTTCTCCGGTGCTCCACGGCTGTACAAACTGGATTCAGACTCCGTCTCTGCAAAGCCGCTTTGCCCTCGCCACGAATATAACTGGTCAACTCATCTCGCAAACCCCAGGTCTAGTACATGTAAAATCCTCAGCAATAGATCTGCTGAACCGACAGCCTATGAGGCTAACGATGTGTCAGACACTGTCGAAGGACGTTGATGTGATAAATCTTCAGAAACATTAAATCACTTGATTGACTGAGTGATTGGTTAGAATCGACGTCATTATATTTTGAAACACCCATCATGCTTCCTTCATCAGACGACAGAATATCATCATAATTATCAGCATCACGATATGTCTTACTAACTTTCGTAGCCGTTCGTGCATCTCCACAGACCTTCGTCCGTGCTTCTCTAGATCAGTTCCACACATATTTCTCCCTTACCTCCAGTCCATTGAGCATCATTGTTCTCTTTCTGTCCCTACCTTTACGACCGCTGATTTCTCCACGCCTACATACCAGTCCATTGAGCATCATTGTTCTCTTTCTGTCCCTACCTTTACGACCGCTGATTTCTCCACGCCTACATACCAGTCCATTGAGCATCATTGTTCTCTTTCTGTCCCTACCTTTACGACCGCTGATTTCTCCACGCCTACATACCAGTCCATTGAGCATCATTGTTCTCTTTCTGTCCCTACCTTTACGACCGCTGATTTCTCCACGCCTACATACCAGTCCATTGAGCATCATTATTCTCTTTCTGTCCCTGCCTTTACGACCGCTGATTTCTCCACGCCTACATTCCAGCTCATTTAGCATAATTGTTCTCATTCTGCATTAGCCTACTCGACAGCTGATTTCTACATTTGAAACAATGTTTTCAATGTTTCGCTTAAAAGTCGACAGGTTCGACCTCATTGCACCGGGTTTTATCCCATATGGCTCGGTCTCCTTCCGCAGCGCGGAAAGCGTCGCACAAAGCACGAACTCCGTAGCTCTAGCGACGACTCACTGGAGTCTCGAAAAAATTTCACTCGTGAACCGAAGGACGCGGCCCTGAATCGAACCCACAACCTTCGGAGCCCGAGTCAAACGGCTTGACCACTTCGCCACGGAGACTCCCTAAGTTCAATATTTCACAGTAATACAGTTGTGAATACTGTTGTTTTTTCTGTTTCTCTTTTGAGAGGATTGCGTGACATTTGGTATTATTCTCTCTAACCCAGAGCTCAATGGGAGTGGTTATGATTATCTCCAGCTCAGAGCTCAAGGCTAGTGGCTATGATTCTCTCTAGCTGGGAGCTCAAGAATAATGGTAATGATTCTCTCTAGCTCAGAGCTCAATGGTAGTGGTTATGATTATCTACAACTCGAGCTCAAGGGCAATGGTAATGATTTTCTCTAGCTCAGAGCTTAAGGGTAGTGGTTATACGCATGGCAGCCGACCCGGAGCTCATGGGTTCAAATCCGCATAGAGGCAATTTTATTTAAAATGGACCAGAGCTCCGAGGTAGACCCAGCCTAAAATTGGTACCAGGAAATGACTTGGGGAGTGAAGGCGGCCGGCGAGATATTAATAACATCACCCACCGAGGGCCGATCGGTCTATAGAAATATGGGTTCACCACCTGTGTTGCAATCTCCCTTTGATGAAAAAGCACCAAAATCGACCCCAAAAAAGCACTAAAAAGCACCAAAATTTTTTTAGGAAGCACCAAAACAAAAAGCACCAACTGTTTTTATTACAAATGTAACAAGGTAGCACAGTATAATTTATTATTATCACTTCATATTACAATGAAGTTTATTCCAGATCCGCCAAATCCCAATCAGAACTACTTTCGAGCCAAAAAAGCACCAAATTGCAATACTATGTTTTGGGAAATCACTAAAACAAGCACTGGTGGTATTCATTCACAATTTTATAAAGTAGCACATTATAATTTATTATTATCACTGAATATTAGAATGAAGTTTATTCCAGATCTGCCAAATCCCAGTCAAACAACTCCTCTTCAGTTTCTGTAGCTATTTCCTGCTGTGTTTGCTCCTGCGATGGTGAGGATGAGGAGGATGATTGAAAGAAACATGTATATGCCTCCTGTGATCCAATTTTTCGCAGAATAACCTTAGGTGGTTTATAATCATGACAGCATTTGCCATATCTTTTCATTCCATATCTAATAGTCAAAACAGCTGTCAAACTCTTGACGCTCAGTCTGTTCCGCAATTTTGATTTTATAACTCCCATCTGACTGAAAATACGCTCCACGTCCGCATTAGAATGAGGTAACATGAGCAGTTAAAGTTAAATCTGTAAGATCTTGGAAAGGATTTTCACCGGTGGCATCCCTGTATGAGGCTATTTCTGCCCACAGTCCAAGTGTGTCAGAGGTCTGTGTCCACTGCATATGATGAAGTTTTCTCCACTGGAAATCGATGCGGCTGAGAGTAGCTGCATCTTCTACAAACATTTTAGCAAGATCCAATATACAGGGCTTCATTGGCTGTAGACATTCACTTCCACTAAGACATGACATGGACTGCAACACTTGAACGTTATCGGGTGTACGTAAACGCAGCTGTGTCAATAGCTCTATTTAAAAACTGGATGCACCTTCCACAAATTTCTTTCTTATCGGGAAACTTGTAGTCTGATATTTCTTTTTCAAATCATAACCTAGATTGGGATTAGGATCTAAATAATCTTGAATAGCATCACTTTCTGTTATTTTTTCCCCAGGAATAGCAATCTTTGATCTGATAGAATCAATGAGCTGGACAAGATCGCTGAGTAGTTTTGTTGGATCCTGTATATCTGCTTCGAATTTCTTATTCACACTTTGAACTTCTCTGAGAATATGCTTGAGAAATATGAGATACACATAGTTTTTCATGTCGCTAAACATAGAATGTAGAAGTTCTGCTGTATAACAGCGCTCGTTGAGTCTTGCTACATCAAAATGAGTTCTGAGCTCGACCCACTGTTGCAATATTCTGACAATGGCAGATTGAATGGACATCCATCGTGTCTGGCTTAATTGAACAACCTTCAGCGGATGTTGTCCATCATCTATTGAAGCAAAAAGCTCCCTGTACTTTGCTTGTCGAAGACTTGGGTGAGAAAACCAGTTATATGTTTCTCTAATCATGAACTCTATGTTCCTGGGCAGACAAGCAGCTGCAGCCTCTGACACTGCCAGCTGAAGGGAATGACATACACACTTAACTAGTACCAGATGAGGAACTACGGATTTTAATTTTGTATATATTCCATTGTTTACACCTGTCATGACAGATGTATTGTCAGTGGCGAGTGCAACTAGTCTTTGCATCTCAAGTCCATTCTTGTTTAAACAATCTTTTAACGCATTGTATATTGCCTGCCCATTGCAGTCACTCACTTAATCTAAATTGTATCATAGGGAGTTAAATTAGTTGAATATTGCACGGTAATGTAAATGACTGTTTTACTCCCTCGCTTCAGTTCAAATTCGGCTTTTTAGTGTCTCCAAAATGATTTTTTAAAATAATTTTTACCAACCCAAAAAAGCACTAAAAAGCACCCAAAAAATTTTGTGAAGCACTAAATTTGCGTGGCCGCGCTAAAAGCAAAATTGTCGCACTAAATGACTTGAAAAAGCACTAAATTTAGTGCGAAAAGCACTAAAATGGCAACACTGTTCACCACCATATACAAAATACGCTTGAAGCCGTTTGAAAGGTCCTTTACTGAACCAACTTGCGAGGCATGCTTATCATCATCATCATCATCATCATCATCATCATCATCATCATCATCATCATCATCATCAAGTGTCATGCCAGTTGGCGTAGGCGTCCCTACCTCTCTACATATCTCGCTCTTTGGTATTCTGGATCAACTCTGCTGCTGCTATTCCTCCATAACATCCGTTTCAATGCATCCAGCATTAATTCTCATGGTCGGCCTCTGCGTCTCTTCCTCTCGCTCTTTCCAGTTGTCACGATGTTCTCCAATGCCTCTCTTCTCATCACATGACCAAACAAAGCTGTTTGTCTCTTTCTTATTGTTGTATATACTGTTCTAGTTTCATTAGCATTTTTCAAGCAATCATCGTTAGTTATTCTGGCAGTCCAAGGAATTCGCAACATTCGTCTTAGGAACCACATCTCTGTTGCTTCCAAGTTCTTCCTACATTTGTTCATTTACATTCCAAGATTCGCAGCAATGCAGCAAAACAGGTTCTATATAGCACATCAGCTCTCTCTTTCTTACATTCAACTATAGTGACTTAGTGCAGTGCTCACATCTTTAATAATTCGGATTTTCTTCCTATTTCTCTTTCTTAACGTCATGCGTATACTACTCGTCCCTTTCCCCTCTTTCTCTCTTAATCTTCTTCTCCTCCTGCTTCTGCTGTTTGGCCTCCTCCAACTGCTAGCGCTGCTTCTCTTCTTCTTCGTCTGCATTCAGTTTCTATGCTGATCACTCTTAGCTAAGATATTAAATACTGAATCTACTGCTCAGTGTAATAGTTGTCACGGGTGCTATATGGAATAACAAACTGGATTCAGATACTGCTTCTCTCGATTTGGTAGCTGACGCCGTACATGTAAAGCCGTGCTCGCTACGAATGCAGATGGTCAACTCATCCCGCAAAGCCGCGGCTAGTATATGTGAAATCCTTAACAATCAGTCGGCTGAACCGACTATACAACAAAATTTACAGTAACCAAAGTTACAGTGAATGTTTGATCGAAGCCTTGCTTATAATGAGCACATAGACCAGGTGATAACAAAGGCCAAGCGAGGGTTGGCTGCGATGCGGGTGATGGCAGCAGCAAACTGTGAGCAGCGCCATCTATGTCTTCTATACGAAGGGCTGGTCATGTCTGTTTTTGAGTATGCTATGGCAATCCTGACTCTCAGCCGTAAACAGATAGAAAGGATGGAAAGAATACAGAATGAAGCTATGCGCGTTATTCTTGGATGCACAAGAGATACAGCATGCAGGGCGATGCGCTACCTTCTTGATTTTCCAACCATTGAAGACAGAATACAAGTCTGCAGAGCTCGAGCCTATCTGAGTTAACGGAAACACACAACATCCACTGCATAGTGAAATTATGAAGGTGAAGGGCAGCAGGTTAAAAAGAGGACGGTCGTGGATGGGTCAAGCCGAAGACATTCTTCAACAGGTGTGTTCACTTGAGGACTTAGAACCTGGCGAGGAGTGGGTACAAGTGCCAACAGATTTCTGCACATTCTTTTCAGTTAGCATCCAACTAGACAGAAAAAGCAGACAAGAAAACCCGGCAGCTGTGGAGGCGGAAGTACAAGCGTTGATTTTCGAGAATTCGCTAGACGGTGATGCGGTCATTTACACAGATGGGTCGGTCGTCCGACACGTGAGAAGCTCATGGGTCTTTACGGCTCAGGCCGGAGGGAGAATTGTGAAGGAGGACTCTGGTGCTTTTGCTGAGACCACTAGTAGCCTGACTATGGAAGTCATGGCAGTAAGTAAAGCAATAACATGGCTCGAGACACAGACATTCACTAGGGCATGTTTCCTTAGCGACTCAATGAACATGCTCCAGAGGATAGAGAATGGGGGGGGGGGGAATCCGAAGAGAATGGTTGCTGTCTCTGGAGCGGTCTCGGCTGGCAAAGATTAGTTTCATCTTCGTGCCAGGGCATGCGGGAGTACAAGGGAATGAGCGGGCTGACAAGCTCGCAGGTAACGCTACTGTGGAGGGAGGACGCGCCATGGTCCAGGCTGACATTCTGAATGCTCTACGAGAAGTAAGACTTTTGCTAGAACCAAGTGATGACTGTGAATCTACAACCATGGCCAGACTGCGAAAACAGCAAATTAAAAGAGGGGTGGCCAAACAAGAACACAACGCAGGAAGCCAAAGAAGACTAATAAACCAACACAGAACTGGTGTCGTTAGCCGCTACACGCTGCGGGATTTGCTGAGAAGTGGATCCGAGCACTTATGGACTGAATGGTTCGATGTGCAATGAGGATGATCTGTCGACTAACTAACTAACTAACTAACAGTGAATG
>OY992882.1:14161332-14193832 GCA_963921405.1 Cepaea hortensis
AGGGAAGACAGAAGGGAGGAGTGTAGACCAAAGTCAGTCAATAATCCCAACAGATAATAAGTTTGAAGATGTGCTTGTTGATTCCAACTTCCTCTCGGGAAAACAAGTGACAATAATGCCATTTACAACAGTAAATCCATCCTACTGGATGGATGAGTCCCAGTTAAGTAATGATAATTAAGTAGGATAAGTTTATTAAAAGATTACTTCATAACGTAAACATTAAATTGGAAATAAATAAAGACAAATAGATAAAATAAAACAGTAATATTTGAAATGCGATTACACGTCACTGCAATCAACAAACAAAATCAGTCACGCTTATTAAGAAAATCAAATTAAGGTCATGGAAAGGGCGGATTAAGCCTCCCAACGATCTCTAATACATCATTATTCACCAGCTGCCAATTCGACATAATGATCTGATCTTTTCTTATTAGCAGAAACGACAAATTTAACTTTCGCGATTTCGGTTTTAAAATGTTACATAATCATAAATGATGAGAAAGAAAATATCGGAAAAACAGACAGCAAAATGATTCACTAGGGAAAAATAACAAGAAGAAAACGATCACACACTTAAAAGTTTCTCTATAATAATATATTCATTAAGGATGACTGGTAAACATAATGGGCGTTTCATCTCTAGCAATTACATCGTCAAAAGTAATGCAGGGGCAAGAATAATAATTTGTAACGTGCATCATAAATTGTTATATTCATGGAGTGAGGTAGGTTTGTTCCGAAAGGTCAATGACTGTAAATTTCAGTTTAAATGGAAAGTGGAAGTCTAGACGCGCTAATAAATGCACCGGTATTGATTTACACACAGAGAGCGAGTAAGTTGACAAGCTCGACGAGGATGATGTTAGAGGAATCATTATAAGACAGAATAATGTTGAAAGATGCCAAGGCAACGGGATCTCAAAAGTCCACATCGGAATGGAAATAAAATCTCCGTGACATATAAAGTACCTAGAAGCTCTGCCATCTGAAAAGAAGAAGTCGTGAGATCAATTCTAATAATAAAGTGTTGAACTTATTATGCTGCTTCGTGTCTCTGTTATATTTCGTCTTTTCATCTGTCTGTCTGTCTGTCTGTCTGTCTGTCTGTCTGTCTGTCTGTCTGTCTGTCTGTCTGTCTGTCTGTCTGTCTGTCTGTCTGTCTGTCTGTCTGTCTGTCTGTCTGTCTGTCTGTCTGTCTGTCTGTCTGTCTGTCCGTCCGTCCGTCCGTCCGTCCGTCCGTCCGTCCGTCCGTCCGTCCGTCCGTCCGTCCGTCCGTCCGTCCGTCCGTCCGTCCGTCCGTCCGTCCGTCCGTCCGTCCGTCCGTCCGTCCGTCCGTCCGTCCGTCCGTCCGTCCGTCCGTCCGTCCGTCCGTCCGTCCGTCCGTCCGTCCGTCCGTCCGTCCGTCCGTCCGTCCGTCCGTCCGTCCGTCCGTCCGTCCGTCCGTCCGTCCGTCCGTCCGTCCGTCCGTCCGTCCGTCCGTCCGTCCGTCCGTCCGTCCGTCCGTCCGTCCGTCCGTCCGTCCGTCCGTCCGTCCGTCCGTCCGTCCGTCCGTCCGTCCGTCCGTCCGTCCGTCCGTCCGTCCGTCCGTCCGTCCGTCCGTCCGTCCGTCCGTCCGTCCGTCCGTCCGTCTGTCTGTCTGTCTGTCTGTCTGTCTGTCTGTCTGCTTGTCCACTTACCTACCTACCCACCCATACACCTACCTACTTACTTATCGACCGACCTACCTACTCCCCCATACATCTAATTACTCACCCACCCACCTACTTACATATTACCTACATCCTACCTACCTCCTTTAAATTTTTTCTCTCTATCTACTAACCTGTCTGTCTACTATTTAAATGGCTGTATGTCTTATCTATGTTTGTCATCTAATATGTCAGTCTACCTATTATCTGTCTGTCTCTCTGTCAATCTGTTTGCCCGTAATTCTTTATATCTGTTTGTCTGCTTGTCTTTCTGTCAGTTTATGTCTCCGTCTGTACGTCTGTCCGTATTTCATGATCCTCATTCACAACCATACAGATATATACTTTTTTGCGCTTGGTCGCTTTCAACTGAAGTGTAATCCATAACACTAATTCTAGCAGCACTGGACTGAATTTTGCTTGTGGACTAGCTTTCCCTTTTACCAGTGACCCTCGACATGAGATGAAATATTTGATAACCATCAGTAAAACAAATGATCGAATTGACATTAAATCCGACACGGACAATCTTAGGACAGAACGCATTACCTCCTACACAAGGCAGTGCCTTTCATACAATTATTACACAAGTTTTCACACAGTCTGCCCCGGGCATGTCTTTTATTTTAACCACACATCAATGAACATCACAGTAAACGGGGAAATACTAGAACAAGTAACAAGTTTCTCCTTTGTAATTGGACATGTAATAACAGATGATGACAGTAGTGAAATAGAAATCAAAACGAGAATAGGAATAACAAAAAATGCTTTCAGCAGCATGAAATCAGTATTAACATCTAGAGAGATTAACAAGGCATTAAATATTGAGAATTGTCAAATGTTACGTATATTCATCAACACTACTGTATGACACAGAAGCCTGGGCATTGAACAAGCAACTATAATGTCGAATATAGTCCCTGGAGATATGGATGTACAAGAGAATATGTCGTATTTCATGGAAACAAAATCAATCAAATACAGAGGTTCTATACAAATTTGGAATGAAAAGAGAGTTGATTAAAGAAATAACATAACACTCTTATAAAAACCATACTGGAGGGCAAGGTTAAGGGCAAGCGAGCAAGACGTAGACAACGATACAAGTGGGAAGATAACATCAAGAGATGGACGAACATCCATCTGACAGAATGAACAGTCAGGGCGAGAGATAGAAAGTTTCGGAGATCCATTGCAACCAACTTTCATTAGATATGACGACATCAAAAGGTGTACCAACAACGAGCTAGAGAAACTAGCAGACATATATAAAAACAGTATAGGGAGTGCTAGCATCAAGGAGGAGTGGTTACACAGCTATCTGATTCCCCTGCCGAAGCCTGGCAATGACCACACAAAGATTCAGGGATATCGAGTAATAACCATGCAGAATACAAAAGGCAAGTTGCTGGAGAAGCTAATTGCCAGAAACATATCAAGCCAGAGGCAAGGTGATTTCCCACCTTCCCTAGGTGGGTACCGCCCAAAAAGAGAAACCTGGACCAATGCAGCAGTTTTTGCCCATGATGTCTAGGAAGGTTTCCACTCAGGCATTGAAACATTTGCTGCAGCGATTGATATTGAGGACGCTTACAACAGAATACTATAGGATGTTTTAATGTTTCAGCTTCTTGAACTCAAGATAAGTCCTTTCCTCCTTAGTTGGATCGCTGCAGCCCTCTTTCCGACGGAAAGTAGTTTTTAGATGTGGCAGTTGGACTTCAACAACAATATATCGTGGCCTACCACAAGGATCACCATTATCTCCGGTACTGTTCAGCGCCTACACTGTGAGAATCACCAGCGAGCAAACCATATTACCGAGTAGGACACAGTCGTATGCAGACGATGTTTTAGTGTATCGTCAGGGTATGGATAGAGATCAGGTTGCTGTGGAACTACAAACCGAACTCAGTCGCATAAGCACTTGGTGTGTTGAAGCTGGGGCAATGGTCAACCCAACAAAGGCAACAGTGGCATGGTTCTCTTTGAATAACCATATTGTCAACACCTTAACGTCAACTGTAAATCTGGGTTCAGAGACGGTGGAAAAAACGCAGTCAATAAATTACCTGGGGATACGATTTGATCGAAGCCTAGCCTATACTGAGCACATAGACCAGGTGATAATAAAGCCAGGAGGGGTTTGGCTGCGATGCGGGTGATGGCGGCAGCAAACTGAGCAGCGCCATCTATGTGCACTTTACGAGGGTCTGGTCATTTCTGTTTTGGAATATGCGATGGCGATCCTAACTCTCAGCCATAAGCAGATACAAAGGATGGAAGGGATACAGAACGAAGCTATGCGCATTATTTTTGTATGTACAAGAGATACAGCATGCAGGACGATGCGCTACCTTCTTGATTTTCCAAACATGAGGGACAGAATACAAATTTGCCAAGAACGTGGATATCTCAGAGTTAACGGAAACACACAACATCCACTGCATAGTGAAATTAGGAAGGTGAAGGGCAGCAGGTTAAAAAGAGGAAAGTCTTGGATGTGTCAAGGCGAAGACATTCTTCAGCAGGTGTGTTCACTTGAGGACTTAGAAACTGGCAAGGAGTGGGTATAAGTGCCACCAGAGTTCTGTACATCCTTTTCAGTGTGCATCCAACTAGACAGGAAATGCAGACAAGAAAATCCAGCTGCTGTGAAGGCGGAAGTACAAGCTCTGATCTTAGATTATTCTTTAGAGGATGATACTGCCATTTACACGGATGTGTCGGTCGTCCGAGGAGTGAGAGGTTCATGGGCCTTTACGGCTCAGGCCGGAGGGAAAAGTGTGAAGGAAGAGTCTGGCGCTTTTGCTTTGACCACAAGCAGCCTGACTATGGAAGTCATGGCAGTAAGTAAAGCAATAACATGGCTTGAGACACAGACGTTCAATCGGGCATGTGTCTTAGTGACTCAATGAGTATGCTCAGGAGGCTAGAGATAGGGTGGGTCCGAAGAGAATGGCTGCTGTCTCTGGAGCGATCTCCGCTGGCAAAGATTAGTTTAATCTTTGTGCCAGGGCATGCTGTTGTACAAGGCAATGATCAGGCTGACAGGCTTGCAGGTAGGGCTACAGTGGAAGGCGGACGAGCCATGGACCAGGCAGACATTCTGAATGCTCTACGAGAAGTAAGTCGTTTACGAGAACCAAGCGATGACTGGGAATCTACAATCATGGTCAGGCTGCGAGAACAGCAAGTTAAAAGAGGTGTGGCCAAACAAGAACACTACGCAGGAAGCAAAGAAGAGTAATAAATCCACACAGAATTGGTGTCGTGGGCCGCTACACGCGGAGGGATTTGCTGAGGAGGGAATCCGAGCACTTACGGACTGAATGGTTCGATGTGCAATAAGGATGATCTATCGACTAACTAACTAACACACTACTCAACCAACCAACCAACCAACCAACCAACCAAACAACCAACCAACCAACTAACCAACCAACTAACTAACTAACAAACTAACTAACTAACTAACTAACTACCTAACTAACTAACTAACTAACTAACTAACTACCTAACTAACTAACTCCACCTAACGTTCATTGTGGACACGGCACCTGATTGATTGACTGATTGATTGATTGATAACCAACATATTTCTAATACAAGTTGAATTGAACTAGTCAAGAACCGTCATCACAGCACTCGTGACATATCCATACGTGTTCCGTCCTGATCTGCAACAGGCAGCGAAGAATCCCAATATTAATGGTACCAGTAGCAGTCTGATTATGTATCCGTCTGGCCTTTCCTCGGAGTTTTGAGTTTCGGTCAAACCCTCGAGTCACTCCCTGCGGAACCGTTCTCTCCAATCCGTGATGATCAACCACTTTAAGTATGAAAAGGAACGAATTTTTAACGTTTTCTTAAGGATGCATCTTGGTGTAGTTATTTTGACCATATTTAGTAGTACCTTCAATCTGTTATGCTTTGCTGATCCGGCAGCTTCTGCAGCTTGTATTTTCCCAGACGTATTGATGTGGACTTTGCCCTAAAGCAGGGGTGGCCAACCTTTTCAGCAGGCGGGCCAAATTTCAGAAATTATATTTCCTGCCGGGCCACGCACCTAATTATTTTTTGTTTTGTTTTGTTAATTAAAGTAAACAAGCAAGCGTGCTACAGCTTCGACCACATCGTCACTTCCCACTCCGCGGGCCGCAACATAGCTCCCGGCGGGCCACATGCGGCCCGCGGGCCTCATGTTGGCCACCCCTGCCCTAGAGTAAACTATGCAGGCCGAGAGACGAGCAACAAATGGTGTCTAAACTCAGTCCAGGTTTTGTGATGAGGAGAGGTATAATTCCATTTTACAAACTATTGTCTATCAAGACGGCAAAGTGCCAATCTTATCTTTAAGGCACTTAAATTTGCCTGATGTACTTTTGTACTATTTTTATCTTTAATGGACCTAAATTTGTTTGATGTAATTCTTGTTGTTTGTGTGATGAAAAAGGCTTTGGCCGCAACGTCCATTTTGTTCTGCGTTATCGTGACCTAGTAAATCTTTCTACCTACTTCTCGTTGTTTGGTGATTCATTTTGATGTCCTTTCATACTATCCTTTTGTTTTATAGACTTAACTTTATTTGATGTTCTTTTGTGATATTTTTATCTTCTATGGGCTTAAATTTGTCTGATATCCTTTTGTACTACCTTTATCTTGTATGTGCTTACATTTGTCTGATATCCTTTTTTACTATCTGTATCGTTTTATGGACTTAAATTTCTTTAATGTCCTTTTGTAATATATTTATGTTTTATGGGCTTAAATTTGTCTGACGTCCTTGTGTACTCTATTTATGTTTTATGGGCTTAAATTTGTCTGATATCCTTTTGTACTATCTGTATCTTTTATGAGCTTAAATTTGTCTGATATCCTGTTGTACTATCTTTATCTTTTATGGACTTAATTTTGCCTGGTGTCCTTTTGTACCATCTTTACCTTTTATGGACTTAACTTTGTCTGATGTCTTTTTGTACTACCATTATGTTTCATGGGCTTAAATTTGCCTGATGTCTTTATTGTACTATTTTTATCTTTTATGGACTTAAATTTGTCTCATGCCTTTTTGTACTATCTTTATCCGTTATGGATACATTTGTCTGACGCCCTTTTGTACTATCTTTATCTTATATGGACCTACATTGGTCTGACATCCTTATGTTCTCTGTAATCAACTTCACTTGCTCCATCCCCAACAGTATCTTGTCAGGCACCCATCCGTTATGCCACTTCATATAGCACGAGCAGCTCCGAACGTTGTCAACCGTTCCCGCAAATCTGGACTAAACGAAGACATAGACAATCCTCCATACTCGTCTCTACCGCATTACCCGCTGCGCGTGACAACTGAAGAGTCCAGCAAGCAGGCGTTCTAGTGTTCTAATAGAGTTTTGACCTTTTCGCGTCGGACGTTGCCAGCAGTTCTTTGTGAACTCTCGCCGACTTCACGTCCTCCGCGTGGCGTGGCGCTATCACCACAGGCTGCCTGGAGGGTTGGCCAATAATGGTGGTGGGGAGGGGCTGGGATTAGCGTGGACAGGAAGGGCTTTTCTTGGGTGTAGTATTGACCCCAGTTGAGCATGGAGTTGTGGATGAGTTGTTAGCGCACTGCCTTCCTTTAAAACGGCACGGGGTTACTCATAACTTTCTCTTCTGACGGCGATGTAGTGATCCGTTCTACAGTTGGATTTGAAGGTTGACCTCTCGTTGCATATCCTTTTAGAGGACGTCGCATTCAACCCCAGCATTTCTTTTTGTTTTGTTTATGATCTCTTGGTAAGTTCAGAAGTTTGCCATTGCTTTCTAAATGATCGGCACCCATATAATTTCGTTAAAAAAAACAACAACAACGCAAGGCGATCTGCTGCCAAATCGCCCACAGCAATGTTTCGAACGCGGTATGCGGGATTACGAACTGAGTCCGTAACATCTTCGCCACGGAGCAGGCCTTTCACAAAGTAATGGAAATATGACTATCTTAAAGTTGCAGAGCAAATCCAGAAAGTAATGGAAATATGACTATCTTAAAGTTGCATAGTAAATCCAGAAAGTAATGGAAATATGACTATCTTAGTTGCATAGTAAATCAAAATAGCCTATATGTGTTGGGTATGACTGCAACATTCTACAAAAGGACATGCGATTTGTAAAAAGTTCGCAGCAATGGAGATATGCTTTACGAGAATTATCTTGCACATGCCTTGGACTGTCAGGGTAACTAACAACGAGTGGAAGAGGTTAATGAAAGTAGAACATTATATACAACTACAGGAACATCAGATGGAAGATGCGTGGACGAGATTAAGAACAGAACAGGTGAAGCGGGAATTAGATTTCAGGAAATGAAAAGTATCTTATGCAATAAATCACTATCGCTGAATGTTAGAGAGTGTTTATTTGTTATACAGAACCTGTTTTGCTGTATAGTTGTGAATCACGGAGTGTGAATGGAGACATTAAGAAGAGCTTGGGAGCGCCAGAGACATATTTCACGAGATTCATGTCGGGAATACCCTGGACTGTCGGGGTAACTAACAGTGTCCGAGAGAGGGGAGTGGCCGTAGAACATGATATACATCTGTAGGAAAGGGAAATACCATGTTCTTTGGTCACGCAATGAAAGGAGAGGCACTGGAAAGACATCGTGATGAATGGACGGATCAGCGGTAGAAGACAAGAGGTGCCGGGAGTGAGACATAGAATGATGGACAAACAGACAGATACATAGGACGAAAGATATATTAGTAGTAGACAGACAGACGGATCTACACAAACACATACATACAAACAAACTCTCACACACACACACACACACACACACACACACACACACACACACACACATATATATATATATATATATATATATATATATATATATATATATATATATATAATCCATCCATCATGTGCCATGCCGGTAAGCGTGGGCGGTCATGTTCTGCCATCTCACTCGATCACCAGAGTCGTGGATCAGCTCCGTGTTTCTGTCTCGACCATGCCACGAGGCCAAGCCATCCAGGTACTTGCTTCTAGGTCTTCCCCTTGGTCTGTTCCCCTCTATCTTACCAGTTGTCACCAAATTCCCCAATCCATTTCTTCTCATAACATGCCCAAAAAATGTTGACTGTCTACGTCTAATTTCTCTAATCAATTTACGATCTTCATTTGTTTCTTGAAGGACTTGTTCATTGGTCTTTCTGGCTGTCCATGGTATTCTTTGCATTTTCCTCAGAAACCACATCTCTACAGCCATCAGATGTTTTTCAGCCTGACTGCTCATTGTCCACGCTTCACATCCATACAAAAGTACAGGTTCAATGTAGCATCTCAACACTCTTTTTCTCGTTTCAATTGACATCTTTTTATTGGTCAATATGTTTTTCATCTTGCTAAAGGCTACTTTTGCCATGGCGATTCTTGTTCTAATCTCTTCAAGGCATCTCCCATTAGATGTTATTACTGTTCCGAGATAATTGTACCTGCTCACTTGTTGAAGAATATTCCCATTTACTTGTATATTACACTGTGGTATTTCGTTCTTCCTAGTGACGACCATAATATGTGTCTTTTTACAATTTAATTCTAACCCTTGTTGTTCACTGTGTGTAACAACCGCATCTACTAAATTTTGCAGGTCCTGTTCATTGTCTGCAATCAAGACTGTATCATCTGCATATCTAATGTTATTGATGCATCGTCCCCCAATGTTGATTCCTTCCATATCTTCAATATTTCTGAATATATATATATATATATATATATATATATATATATAAGATTACAGTGTTAATATTCTTTGCTCCCTTTGTGTCCCCTGTAGCACGTAAGCTAACATGCACTTGTACATATTGTTTGTCCATCAAGAATGATGATGCCCATTCATTTAATCCAGTGGGGTTGAAAGTATGGAGCCGTGAGTTCTAAGGCTGGTGTGGCCTATTTTGGCTCGAGATGTTCTTTCACAATGCGGGCAAAGAATGCTTGACGTTCCAGGAGGAGGATCTCCTGCAGATATATTTTTGCACATCCTTTTTTCTTTACAGCTCTTGCAGTCCTGTTTGCTTAACAAGTGACTACACCTTTGCGTAATGATGTATGCCACGAATTTTGGTCTTTGGCAGCAGTGTCCCAAGTGTCGTGGTGAATTCCAAAAGCTTTTAGTGACATCTTCAGCGTCTTTACAGCGTTTCCTCTGGACGCCCTGAGAGCGTTTACCACAGTGCAGCTCACCGTAAAAAAAAAAAATAGGTTTAGGGAGCCTGTGATCTGGCATGCGAGTCAAGTGACCAGCCCAGCGAATCTGATTTTTCATTAGTAGAATGTGGATACTGGACATGGACGCTCTTTCTAGGTCTTCAGTGTCTGGGATCTCGTCTTGCCATTTAATCCTTAATAACTTCCTAAGGCAGACTGTGTGGAAATGGTTTAATTTCCTGGCGTGGGGCTGGTAAACAGTCCAGGTTTCACAAGCATACACCAGTGTGGATAATACGACTGCTTTGTGGACTTTCAGCTTTGTTACTTGTAGATACATAATTAACGCGTGAAGACATAATGCTCGTCAATTATCAATAGTTATGGTAGAATAGACGAAGATCAATAGAAGTAAGAGATTATCATCGGAAGACAGACAGACGACACCTAGTAATAAATTCATCTTACGGCTTGTCATCTTGTTTCCGTTGATAATCTTCCACTTGTAGATATAATCCATAAATTCGTTAGTTCTTCGTAGAAATTCACGTCTGAGTGACAAGTTCCGGTAACGATATCTAAAGATGGCTGTGATTTATCTTTAATCAGGTTGAGAACAAAGCTTAGGGATGAACGCTTGGTGTAGAACAGGCTTCCTGGGAGGCTGCTATCAGCGGAAAGAAGACAAGACATGTCAGCGATGTTGATTTCTTGTTGTTGACGTAAATTACAAGTAACTCTAAAGTCCTATTGGATTCGCCTGATGGCCAAGGACACTGGTATTTTTTTTTAAATGTTGCATATCCCTTGCAGGACGTTGCAGTCAACAGTGTTTACGTTCAGTAGTTTGCCATTGCTTTCTGAACGACCGGCTCCCATACCAACACGTTATAACACAACGCGACACGGTTTGCTGCACAAATCGGTCGCGGCTGCGTTTCGAACGTCTGGTAAGCGGCTCATGAACCGCGGTCGCAAGTCTTTGGCCATGGAGGCCGGCAGACTATCTGATGACATACACAGACTGTCCGATGACATACACAGACTCTCCAATGACATACGCAGTCTGTCCGATGACATACGCAGACTGTCCGCATGACACTGGTATTAAGGAAAACCAATCCAAACGCAAAATTCAGTACATTGGTGCTACAAGAAGTAGCGTATATGAACGAAAACAAAAACGATGTATAACTATTTATATATATACTATATTTATATGTAAATAGAGCAGCAATCGTTATAGGCACGAGAGTGCCCGACTGGACGAGGTGATCGTGCCGTTGGCGTAAAAAGAAACGATATTAGGGCGAGTCAATAAGTAAGTCACAGAGTTCTGTGGAATGGCAGGTAAATGTAGTTGGTGTTTTCTACAGGTGTCATTAGGTGACAGCAACATAGAACTTTCTATTCCCATTCGTCAGGTGGCGCTAGGTGTCTCATGCGCATGCGCAGCGCATAAACAAAATCTCGACTGTACTTTCTGAGTGTACAACCAAAGAGCAACATGCTGTTGTGCGTTTTTTGTGGGCAAAAGGACCGCCTGCTAAGGACATTCATAAGGAAATGCTTCCTGTTAATGCTGACAAATGTTTGTTCCGTAAAGCGGTGCATAGCTGGGTAGAAAACATTCTTCTTCGCCGTGTGTCCAAAACTTCAAGGTTACGCCATCAGCAAGGAAGGTTATGCTGACAGTGTTCTGGGATTGTCAAGGCGTGCTTTTAACTTAACCAATTTGGAGATGAAAGGTGACAATGTGAATTCTGAATCCTACTGTGTAGTTCTATCGATGCTTCATGATGCAATTCGAAGAAAACGTCCAGGACTGCTGACTAGAGGAGTGTTGCTTCTTCATGACAATGCCAGACCACATACGGCTCGATTAACTCAGGAGAAAATTAACCAACTAAGGTGGGAAGTTCTGGGACATCCACCTTACAGCCCCGACTTAGCCCCTAGCGATTTCAACATTTTTGGTCCACTGAAAACCCACCTTGGCAGGAGACATTTCGCTAATGACGCCGAAGTTGAATGTGAAGTGAAAACATGTTTTAGAAAACAGAGCACGCAGTTCTATGCAGCCGGTTTGGGAGGACTGATAAAACGATGGGATAAGTGCATCAATGTTGGTGGAAATTATGTTGAGAATAAAGGGACAATGAATGTATAAAAATAAACTGGTTTCAAGTTATCATATTTAGTTATTTTTCTACAGCCATTTGTGTAGTTTAATGGATCCACAGTGTGCTCAAATTGGGAGGCTGGGTAATTCAAGATACACTCGCCAACAGAGCGGGAGATGCCAGGCGTGGGAGCGTATGAGGACATCTCTGCACAACGTGGTGTTGTAGGAGAGAAATACATGTTTGATCACCTACATGGAGCTTTGTCGTTTTTGTGTATGTCATCAGACATTCTATGTATGTCATCGGACAGTCTGTGTATGTCATCGGACAGTTTTTGTATGTCATCGGACAGTCTGTGTATGCCATCGAACAGTCTGCGTATGTCATCAGACAGTCTGCGTATGTCATCAGACAGTGTATGTATGTCATCGGACAGTCTGTGTATGTCATCGGACAGTTTTTGTATGTCATCGGACAGTCTGTGTATGTCATCGAACAGTCTGCGTATGTCATCAGACAGTCTGCGTATGTCATCAGACAGTGTATGTATGTCATCGGAGAGTCTGTGTATGTCATCGGACATTCTGCGTATGTCATCAGACAGTCTGTGTATGTCATCAGACAGTGTATGTATGTCATCGGAGAGTCTGTGTATGTCATCAGACAGTCTGTGTATGTCATCAGACAGTCTATGTATGTCATCGATCAGTCTGCGTATGTCATCAGACAGTGTATGTATGTCATCGGACATTCTGTCTATGTTATCAGACATTCTATGTATGTCATAGAACGGTCTGCGTATGTCATCAGACAGTCTGCGTATGTCATCAGACAGTGTATGTATGTCATCGGAGAGTCTGTGTATGTCATCAGACAGTCTGTGTATGCCATCGAACAGTCTGTGTATGTCATCTGACAGTATGTGTATGTCATCGAACAGTCTGTGTATGTCATCGAACAGTCTGTGTATGTCATCGAACAGTCTGTGTATGTCATCAGACAGTCTGTGTATGTTATCGAACAGTCTGTGTATGTCATCAGACATTCTATGTATGTCATCAGCCAGTCTGTGTATGTCATCAGACATTCTGTGTATGTCATCGAACAGTCTGTGTATGTCATCAGGCATTCTGTGTATGTCATCGAACAGTCTGTGTATGTCATCAGACAGTCTGTGTATGTCATCAGACATTCTGTGTATGTCATCGAACAGTCTGTGTATGTCATCAGACAGTCTGTGTATGTCATCAGACAGTCTGTGTATGTCATCAGACAGTCTGTGTATGTCATCAGACATTCTGTGTATGTTATCGGACATTCTATGTATGTCATCAGACAGTCTGTATATGTCATCAGACATTCTGTGTATGTCATCAGACAGACTGTGTATGTCATCAGACAGTGTATGTATGTCATCGGAGAGGCTGTGTATGTCATCTGACAGTGTATGCATGTCATTGAACAGTCTGCGTATGTCATCTGACAGTATGTGTATGTCATCAGACATTCTATGTATGTCATCGAACCGTCTGTGTATGTCATTGGACAGTCTGCGCATGTCATCGGGCAGTCTGCGAGGGCTAGCTGAACCAGTGTGTGTGCCCGACGTCCAAATCTTCCTAAAGTCACAGAGGTTCCTGGCACGAGGATCAGTATGAGAACCAGATTATCAAAGGCTGAAAAATGACACGTACTTAAAAAAAAACACACGTTAGTTTCATATCCTGTACAGGACGTCACAATCAACCCCAGCATTTTGTTTTTGTTGTTATTGTTATTTACAAAGCAGGCAGGCAGTCTCCGTGACGAAGTGGTTAGACTACTGCCTCACGTTCCGAAGGTCGTGGCTTGAATTCGGTCTACGTCGTTCAGCTCACACGTGAAGTTTTGTCGGAGACTCCTGGGGGGTCAGCACTGGCTCTACGGAGCTCGTGCTTTGTGCGACACTTTTCAGACCGCCATATGGTATAAGACCCGCTGCAATGAAGTCGACTCTCTTACCTTTCAACCTCTCCCCACTCATCCCCCCTTTCCCCCCTCCCCCACCCCACTTCTTTTTTACAAGCAAGCTAACTTTCAGCAGTTGCAGTTTCTCTCTGAACAACTGACCCTCACACCATTGTTGAAAATCAACGCAAGGTGATCTACTTTTAAATTATCTGCAATGGATTTCGAACGCGGGATACTAGATTTCAAATAGCGTTCACTACTCCTTCGCTACAGATTTTACGACACGTAATAATACATTCATATCAGGACTTGTCATCTAGCTTCCGTTGCTGATCTTCCAGACAAGGATTTCATTGTCGGTTCCACCAACTGGTTATCTCTTCGTATAAATTCGCGTCTCTCTGACTAGCTCTAGTAACGATATTAATAGATGGTCATGATACTACAGCACTCAAGATGATTGCACATGATGTCCTCACCCAGACACCTGTGATATCAACTCCGGAAGATGTAATTCGACCTGGTCCTGGGACAGCCTCAGTGGTTCAGTGGAGAATTATTGATTAATATCATCCTTCTGTCAATCTGTCTGTCGTATCTCTCTGCCTTTCGGTCTGTATGTTTGTCTTTCTGTTTGCCTGCTGGCGGGGTGCCGAGTATGTGTTTGTGGGTCACTAGACAATAACTGATTAATCGTTCTACCAGTCTGTCTCTGTCTGCCTGCCTGTCTGCCTGTGTGTTAATTTGTCTGTCTCTTAATACATCTGTCTGTCTATCTGCCTGCCTGTCTGTTAATTTGTTTGTCTGTCTGTTAACTTGTCAGTCTGTCTGTTAATGTGTTCCTATGTCTGTTAACATGTCTGTTTGTCAATTTATCTGTCTGTTTGTATTTCTTTCTGCATATCTGTATATCTGTTTCTGTCTTAGAATACTTGTCGGTCTCTCTATCTGTCTGTCTCTCTGTCCGTCTGCCTGCCTGCCTGTCTGTTAATTTGTTTGTCTGTCTGCACATCTGTATATCTGTTTCTGTCTTAGAATACTTGTATGCCTCTCTATCTGTCTGTCTCTCTGTTTGTCTACCTGTCGGCCTGCCTTATGTGGTTTGTGGGTCAGTGGGTAACAATCCGTTCATGACATCCCCCTGTCTATCTGTCTGTCTATTAATTTGTCTGCATGTCTGCCTATCTGCCTTTCTTTCTGAATGCTTGCCAATCTCTATGTCAGCCTGCCGATGTGTTTATTTACCCGTCGGTCTGTCGCTGTCAGTTTGCATGTCTGCCTCTCTGAATGTCTGTCTATTTCATGTAGGCCTTTCTCTCTATTTGTCTGCATGTACGTCCGTCTTTCTGCTATCTGCCTGTATTTCTGTCTGCCTGGCTAGTTGTCCGCATACGATTCTAGGAAGAAAAATGCATCTACTCAGATACTGGACAGCCACATAAGAACGAATTACTCATATGCATCATCTATTACTTTTGCCGTCAAGCATCGTGGGGAGATATACTTGACATTCCAGCGCCAGATGAGTGACACTGGATCGTGTCATTCCGTGATTTTACAATGTCTCTGATGTCATCAATCCATTTCTTCTCAGACGTCCTCTTGCTCTCGTCGCAGATCTTCTTTGATGTGGCGCCAGTGCTGGTAGTTGATTTTGTTGCATTCTAAGGAGGTGGCCGAACCATTTGAACTTCTTCCTTTCAATATAAGTGGCACAAGATGTTGATCCCACTTTCTGTCTGAAAACATCCTTTCTAATACGGTTTCGGATTATAGTAATAACAATTGGAATACTTCGGAGTGAATGATAAACTGTCTAGATTATAAAACGAAGACAGCGACACATCTTTACCTCTTAATTTCCTTGCTTTACCAGCCGTTTCTTTCTGCCCTTTTCAATCACCCTCTGTATACTGTCTGTCTGTCTGTCTGTCTGTCTGTCTGTCTGTCTGTCTGTCTGTCTGTCTGTCTGTCTGTCTGTCTGTCTGTCTGTCTGTCTGTCTGTCTGTCTGTCTGTCTGTCTGTCTGTCTGTCTGTCTGTCTGTTCTGTCTGTCTGTCTGTCTGTCTGTCTGTCTGTCTGTCTGTCTGTCTGTCTGTCTGTGTAGTGTTTATGTCACTACAGACAGATTCAGTCAGCCACGGTGGTATAGTGGCTAGATACCCGCCTGCTCGGACCGGGTGGTCATGGGTTCCAATCTGTACAACTGACCTGGAGTCCCAGGTGGAGCCAGCCTAACAATGATACCAGGGGATGTGTCGGGAGGTAAAGGCAGCCGGTGTTACAATGACCACACCAGCCAGCCAGCGTCGGTCGGTCAGCACAAATGTGTGTGTATCTTCTTAAAGCGTGTAAACGGCCCTTTGCTTAATATACCATAGAACATGAAATAGAGATAATGGGGTGGGGGGGGGGGGGGAGGAGAGTTAGTTGCTTATCCTGTATAGGACGTCGCAGTCAAGTTCAGCATTGTTTGGCTGTTTGTGATTTATTGGCAAGTTTACGTTCAGTAGATCGACATTGCTTTCTGAAGAACCGGCGGTTACATGATTGTATGAAAATCAACGCAAGACGACCTGCTTTCAAAATGGCCCGCAGCTGTGTTTCAAACACGGTATGCGGGATTGAGATTTTCACCAGCCAGTTGGACTTAGATGTTGACTTCTCCTTCAGGAAGGAATGGCAAATTACTGAACGTACGAGTGCCTAGAAAAAAACAACAACTCAGAAACTAACACACACAGGCACTCACACACAGATACACTCACACACGCACGCACACACACTCACACATACACTCACACACACTCATACACACTCACAAACACTCACAAATACTCACACGCACACACTCATCCGCACACTGACACACACACTCACACACACTCATGCACATACAGTCAAACACTCATACTCACACACACACACACACAAATCACACACACTCACTCACACACACGCTCACACGCACACACATACTCAAACACACACACACACACTTACACACATTCACACAAACACACTCACACACATCCACTCACATACACACCCATGCACCCTCACACACACAATCACGCAAAGACACACACTCACCCACACTCACACAAAAACACACTCACACGCACACTCACTCACATACACACTCACACACACGCGCGCGCACACACACACACACACTCACACACACTTACTCACATACACACTCACACACACGCGCGCGCACACACACACACACACACACTCACACACACTCACACACACGGTAACACACACTCACACACACACTCACACATACACACTCACTCACACACACACTCACACACACACAATCACACACACACACATACTCACACAAACGCTCATACACACACATACTCAGATACGCACACGCACGCACTCAACTCACACTCATATACTGACACACACTCACACAAACACATACTCACACTCACTCACACTCACTCATACACTCATACACTCACACTCACACAAACATATATCATCATCACCCACGACCTTGCCGGCTGGCGTTATAAATCATGCCTCTCCACAAATTGCAATCTCCGACGGCATGGATCATTTCATGTGTGGACTCCCTTCTGTGCCATGATACAAGACTATATATTTATATATTTATATATTTATATATTTGTATCTAGTAAAAATGGCCAGTGCATGTGCTGAGGATGGGGACGGAGCGCTTATAGGAATGCCCCGAATGCTGTGATGTCGGTTCCTAAATCAATCAGTCAATCAATTCACAGAGATAGTTTTATCAGCACCTCTTGGATTCAATCCAGTAAGTAATCGACTTATCCAGACTTAAAGAAAAGAAACGTCGAAGTTATACAGTTCTATGATCCAGCGTGAGTCAGAGTGTTGAATGGGTTAATACGCTTGCCATTAATCATCCGGCGCGCTGACGGCGGGGTAGTGCTGTGCTTTTCTGCGCCTGTCAGGTGGACATAAACGTTGACTACTCGTACAGAAAGCAATGGCAAACTACTGAATGTAACATTGCATAGAACATCAAGCTGGGCGTCATTTCACACATACACACACACACACACACACATAAACACACACACACACACACACAAACACACACACACACACACACACACACACACACATATATATATATATATATATATATATATATATATATATATATATATATATATATATATATATATATACATACAGCTAGTCGTTAACTTACGACCACGATCGGTTCCGACAGACCGGTCGTAACACGATTTGGTCGTAAGTTGAGTACGCTATGTGCACAGTAATGTGAAGTGATATTATAAAAATATTTCAGTTAAATTATATCATAAATTTCTTTTATTATTGTTATAAATCATAAATTTCGATGTTCATTTTGTGCCATTTGTATCATCTCTACACCATTTTGTTTCTTATTTTTACATCGTCAGGTTTAAGAAAAACACTGCATTAACTGTACATGTACAACTGGTTTAATATTTGCAAAACATACAAAATACAGGTGTGGAAAATAATATAGGAAACATTATTATTACATGGTCTACCATCTCTAGTTCGGCCTCGTCAATAAAGATTGATGGTACCCCATGTGCACCTTGTGACATAATCTGTGTCTTCTTTTTGCTAATTGTTAAACCAAATTCTGAACAAGCATTGGAGAATGCAGATAGTAGACATTGTAATTCTTCCTCAGAATGGGTCGTAACTGCAGCATCATCTGCAAAAATCAGGTTATCCATCTAAGTCTATGAAGACTGAGCATGGAATAAACCGTCACACAACCTGATCTTTGCAGACAACGCCGTTCGACTGATAATTGAGGCAGAAACAAATCTTTAAATATTGAGCACAACCCACTACTGGCAACGCTGATCGCACTCTGGTATGAAGCTAAGGCCTATCCACGTCAATGTGGAAGCACAAGACTCGAGTTAATAAATCTGAAATCTAATATGGCTAGTGATTGTGGTCGTAAAGTCGAATGGTCGTAAGTTACATAGATCGTAAGCCGACGACTAGCTGTATATATATAAGAATCCTAAAGAACCCGTTCACACAAGACAAGGCAGACTGCGCATATTGTGCTACACCCACATCTGTATAGACCAGTCGGAACACCCCGGGTGCAGGTCTATATCTTTATACACGTCTATGTCCCAGCAAGCGTTAGCGTGGCCACGAGGATTATTGCCCTGACTGACTGACTGACTGACTGACTGACTGACTAACTGACTGACTGACTGACTGACTGACTGGCACCTGGCCGTCTTGACAGCGAATAACAGTCCTTCAAAACTGTCATTATACCTCTCCATAGCACAACGTCTTGGGTGAATTGTAGAGACCACGTGTTACCCATAAAGCATGATCCCTCTCTCGGCCTGTCTAGTTTTTTTCAGAGAAAAGGTAACACAGATACGTCTGGAACAAGACAAGCTGTAAAAGCTGCCGGATCAGCAAAGCAATGCTCTAACTGTCCGCCTGTCGGAGCTTCCAGCATAGACCAGTTTCCGACGAAGGCTTAGGGCCTGGTCTGCCCTGCCGTGACATTTAGTCTTTAGGTTGCATTTTCTCACACCACGATAAGGCTTGTACCGTCCCAATTGCACTATTCCATCCGAAGCCGTTGGCAGAATGTGAGGTGTTGGGTCTGGTGAGCGCCGCCCAACATTCGGCGCTAACAGACAGTCAATTTCCATACGGTTTCTGAGTCAAATCTGACTAAGACCTGACTTTGTTTATTGCTCTAGCGACTGAACTTCCCATGCGCTGAGGGTGGGATTGTGGGATCGTTTCCTACACCGGTCAGTGTGATTTCAACGTTGACTTCTGGTTCAGAAAGCCATGGCAAACTACAGAACGTATAATTGCCTAGGAAATAAAATTGACGTTGAACGCCACGACCTGCAAAGGATATGCTTATTTTAATGCACTAACAATTGTATCAGAAGAGTATGACATTAGGAAATTGTATATTAGTTTATAAGAAAGCAAAGGCAAACAACTTAACGTAAACTTGCCAAGAAATCACAAAATGTCAATATATGTTAAGGTTGACTGTAAAGAATATGCAACTATCTTTATCAGAAATTAGAAAAGATGAAAACAAAAAGATATCGTGATAATCACGAAGTTTTACAGAAGTCGCGTGGTCGAAATATGCAACTAACTTTATAAAAAATTAGAAAAGATGAAAACAAAAAGATATCGTGATAATCACCAGGTTTTACAGAAGTCGCGTGGTCGAAATATGCAACTAATTTTACAAGAAATTAAGACAAGAGTTTAAAAAAAAAAATATCGTCATGCATTGACGGAGGTTTCAGGTTTGGGCCAAGATGGCGGGACGTGTTTTCTTCTAGCTTGGCTTAAGACGGTTTATCGACGGCTTGAAAAATCCGTCATCATAAAACTTCCCGTTGTTTCATAATCAGTTTTCTGGCTCTAAATGTTAGACGCTTCCTTCGAACTTGTTAAATTTCAAGGATTTTCTCTAATTGGTTATTGGATCAACGGCCAAGTGAACATCCAGGATCTACAACAGGTAGCAGCGAACCGCCAGACATGGAGAGCCATGATTTCTGCCCTATGCGCCGACTTAGGCTCAAGAGGAAAAACTAAATAACAGGGTGTACAGAAGTCGCGTGGCCGAAAATGTTACGAGCCCTCGCTCCTAAACTTTTAATGCGCTGATGGTGGGGTAGTGTGTTCTCGCCCTTCATCGGTCAGCTCCAAGTAAAAGTTATCTTCTCGTCCTTGATTTGAGGACGTAAATTACAAGTACCTCAGAAGTCGGAGTGGGTTGTCCTGATGGCGAGGGACACTGGTAATAATGCCGACCCACACGCAAAAAAAAAAAAATAATAAAAACGCCCAGTATGGATTACATTCGAGTTCAAAGCGAGAACTAAAAGATTTCGGATTTTCAACATCAAAAAATTTATTTGAAAGAAAGGAAGAAGAAGAAAAAAACGACACGACATTTATTCGGTACAAGATATAGGAATGAAAGAGGCGAGAAACTAATCACATTTTGCCTGGAAAACAATCTTTGAAGCACAAACATCCTGTTTACGAAACACACAAGAAGGCTCTACACTTGGAAATCACCCGATGGTAATTGCAAGAAGCAAACTGATTACATCTCAGCACAACAAAGATGGCGGACGTGTTATTAGATCCACAAAGACACTGCCGGAAGCAGGCTGTGACACAGATCGCGCACTTCTTGTGGCAGATTTCCTGATGAAATAATAAAAACGACGGAGGAGGAGCACATCTAATATGTTTTAACAGATTCTATGCGAAACAAAAAATAGGTATGGATCAAACAAAAAGTAGGCTTGGGCAAACAAATAGCAGGTTTGGGGCAAACAAAGAAAGTAAGTTTGGACCAAACAAAAATGAAAAACGGAAAATGGGAAGTAGGGCGTGAGTCGCAGTTATGGCTTAACATTTGTTAATATGGTTGCAAACACAATATTTCGGTGATATATAGGCCAATGGCAAATACGGGAAGTCGCTTAGAACGATTAATCATCCCATGGCACTTAATCAATTAATATAAATGATATACATCCACTTGCTTGTTCTGTGCAGAACGTCGCAGCGATGCCAGTATGAAATGTCTCTGTATATTAAGCTAGGAGAGCGCACTAGCGTAGGTAATAGTGTACCGCTCTGGTAGTGTCATGACGTTCGACGCCTGGACTCGTCGCTTCTCAAAGTGAGGCAATGATTAGCCACTTATTCCTTCTGGCTCTCAGGCTATCAAAATGTGATGGCTCTGTCACAACACAGACTTATGGCAGGTATATGTTGACCGTTTATTGTTTTAGTTAATTTATACAGTTATATTCTCAGTTTATGTAAACCGTTCTTATCTCAGTTTCTGTGAATCGGTATTTTCTTGTTTATGTAATCCGTTATTCTCTCAGTTTCTGTAAACCGTTCGTGTCCAAGTTTATGTGCGCTATTATTTACTCAATTAATGTAAACGGCTTATTTCTGAGTCTAT
Organism: Cepaea hortensis; assembly: GCA_963921405.1. Lineage (NCBI taxonomy): Eukaryota > Metazoa > Mollusca > Gastropoda > Stylommatophora > Helicidae > Cepaea > Cepaea hortensis. The sequence goes on from OY992882.1 coordinate 14,183,333, forward strand.
ATAGACCGTTCTTATTTCAGTTTCTGTGAATCGGTACTTTCTAAGTTTACGTAAACCACCCTCATCTCAGTTTTTGTGAATCGGTATTATCTAGTGTATGTAATCCGTTATTTTCTCAGTTTCTGTAAACCGCTCGTGTCCAAGTTTCGGTAAACCGTCCGTGTCAAAGTTTATGTGCACTATTACTTTCTCAGCCGGTCTCCCTGATAGAGGAGTTAGCAGCTTTCTCCGTAACCCCGAATACTCTCGTGGTTGACGTGAGCATACGAGAATTGGAATCGGTTCAAGTCGTGCCAGTGACTGATGAGTGTATAAAGCGGGACGCTCAGAAAGCAATGGCAAACTACTGAGTGTAATCTTGAAAAGAAATCAACTATCAGCTGAAAGATGCTAATGTTGACAGCGATGTCCTGTAAAGGATATGCAAAACATTCATTCATTACTTTCTCAATTAATGTAAACGGCTTATTTCTAAAGTTATGAAGTCCGTTCTTATCTCAGTTTCTGTGAGTCGGTATTTTCTAAGTTTATGTGCCCTGTTATTTTATCAATTTATATAAACCGCTATTTTCTCAGTTTACGTAAATCGATATTTTCCCAGTTTATGTAGCCCGCTGTTATCTCATATTATGTAAACCGTTCTTATTTTACTTTATATGAACGACCCTTTTCTCATTTTAACAACGTCTGAATCTCAGTTTGTGTAAACCGTTCGTATCTCAGTCTATGTAAACCGTTCCTATCGAAGTTTTTGTAAACTGTCCTCATCTCACAATTCCTTGGATAAATGATCACTTTTATTGCACATAGATACTGTTATACGTGATTCAGCCTCCCCCAATGATTACACAAGGAGACCCTCATCACAGTACACAAACTCCTTAGCATAGGCAAGAACCAGGTATTTGTTTATCAGGGTGATAGGCACTATGGATGTATTTTTGTGTACGTTTTACAAGTTTGAATGGTGGTCTAGCCAGGGACCTACTTTACCTGCTCTTTAAATAAACAGTGACAGACAGACAGACAGACAGACAGACAGACAGAGAGACAGACAGACAGAGAGACAGACAGACAGACAGACGGACGGACGGACGGACGGACGGACGGACGGACGGACGGACGGACGGACGGACGGACGGACGGACGGACGGACAGACAGACAGACAGACAGATAGACAGACAGGCATTTGAGGCATAAGTGTCTTTCTTTCTTTACTAATCAATGTTGCACTAGCTGCATACATTATATGGGGTTGGGGAAGGGAGGAAAGGGTGGGGCGTATTGTAAAATGGCATGCAAAGATGTGCATTCGCTTGCAATAGAGGAGCCCAGGTCGATTATGCAAATGATTCAGCATGTCAGTCACACTTGCCAATGACAGAGGGCAGATTGTGAGGATCAGTGTTGAGATGATTCTCAATTAATTCCACAGCCGAATAATCAACTTCCACGCCATCAAACTTCTACAAAAGAGACTGGGAACCGATTTTCTTAACTAGAGAGTAAGCGTTAAGAGAAATTACAAAGCATCTTGTTAAGCAGTTCACATATATTATGTCATGATTTTCTGTGGTTAATCCAACTCTCCGGATTTTGGCACCGTCATTTTTCGACATTTGACCGCTCATTTCATCACTCCATCAAAACTGTTTAAGCTTGGAATCAGGTCTTATATATGACCGAGCTACCGTATGACAGTTTACGGTACTACCTGCTTTCTGTCAGCGCCGAATGTTGAGAGGCGCACACCCAAACCGACACCCCACATTGTGTCAACGGCTTCGGGCGGAGGAGTGCAACTGTGAGGGTTCAAGTCTTATCCTGGTGCGAGGAAATGCAACCAAAGACTAAATGTCATGGTAGGGCAGACCAGGCCCTAAGCTTTGGTTAGCACCTGGTCTAGGATCGAAGCTCCGACAGGCGGACAATTAGAGTATTGCTTTGCTGATCCGGCAGCTTCTGCAGCTTGTCTAGTTCCTTATATATTGGTGTTACCTTTCCTCTGGAGTAAACCAGACAGCCCGAGAGCGGGATTATACTGCATAGGCAACATGGTCTCTACATTCAGCCCAGGTTTTTGTGGTATGGAGAGGTGAATATGCCTTTTTTAATTTAAAACATCACAATAACTATCGTCTGTGAAGATGATGAGACACCCGTACAGTACAATACTGCTTATAACGTGGGCAAAGACACCCCGTCTCACAGTCATTGTTAACATTATCAGGTGCACTGTATATCAGTTTCAAGTGGCGTCTCGTGAAGGTCGGGAGAATGTCAACGTAGAAGAATAGGAAGAAGAAGAAAAGAAGGAGGAAGAGGAGGGGAAAGAAGAAGAAGAAGAAGAAGAAGAAGAAGAAGAAGAAGAAGAAGAAGAAGAAGAAGAAGAAGAAGAAGAAGAAGAAGAAGAAGAAGAAGAAGAAGAAGAAGACGACGAAACTACTTTTTCGACATTTTGGATTGAACAGATCTAATTCTACAGTGCTTCAATCCCAGTATTTGCAATACTTGCTTGTATGTTTTCTTCTCCAGCCACGATGAAGTACCCTCTTAAAAGATATTGTAGTTGTGGTATGAAATGGCTAGCCTTCATATGTTCTATCCCACCGTAAATGAAGTGAGATGACCAATTAACTTTCTTACCTCCCTCCTTTCTTTCCCAGATAGTTTTCAGGAAATTCTGAATCTTGTCTTGTACCTAATATTATTTATTTATTTATTTATTGTTTTTTTTTTGTTGTTGAGGGGGGGGGGGGGGGGTTGTCGGCGTCTGTGCTTGGGGAAAGTGAACGCCGTTTTACAATCTTGACATACAGGACCAGAAGTCAACAGCTGACTAGATAGGCGTAGAACGCTTTGCGCTTATATTCACATTAGTATGAGTGTCGGCAGTTCAGAAAGCCATGGCAAATTGCCTAATCAATCAGCTAATTGGTGCTGGGGTTGAATGCGAAATCCTGTAAAGGATTTGCAAGTAATTTTCAAACCATGGGTATGAGCTGTGTCGATCGATCCCCGAACCGTGCTGGTAGGAAAAAGTAACCCTACATCTGCTTGGGACTGGACATGGGGCACCTTCGTGGCAGGCACGCCCACTAACCACTATGTCGCTCCAGCTCCTCTGTCATGATACGCCTTCTAATGTAATCAGTACTATCCAGTGTAACGTACCATGTGCTGGGGCTAGAGGTGGTCACCGTAGATCTAATCCGTCTTCGTATTCTAATGTCATCATCATCATCATCATTATCATCATCATCATCATCATTATGTGCAATGTCAAATGGCGAAAGCATTTATGTATCTCCGCAGATCTCGGCCCTTTTTTTTTTTTTTTGGATCATCTCCGCAGAACATGATCCTTTTGTTCTGGATCATTTCCACTGATCTCGGTCCTTGGTGTTCTGGATCATCTCCGTAGATCTCAGTTCTTTTGTTCTGGATCATTTCCGCTGATCTCTGCCTTTTTGTTCTGGATCATCTCCGCTGATCTCGGTCCTTTGTGTTCTGGATCATCTCCGCTGATCTCGGTCTTTGGTGTTCTGGATCATCTCTGTAGATCTCTATCAATTTGTTCTAGAGTATCTCCGCAGATCTGGGTCCTTATTGTTCTGGATCATCTCCGCAGATTTCGATCCTTTTGTTCTGGATCATATCCGCAGATCTAGGTCCTTGTTGTTCTAAATCTGTTTTGTTGGTCATGTTCCTCTATGCCACAGTCTTAGCCCATCCATCATAATTTCTCCCTGTCTGCCACTGCCTCCTCTATTGTAAATCTCTCCAGTTGTCACGCTGTTCTCCAATGTCTCCCTTCCCATTAAATGACCGATGACGATTGTCTTTCTTATGGTTGTATATAGTGTTCTAATCTTATTAACCTGTTTCATGTAATCGTTGTTAGTTATACTGGACGTCCAAGGCGTCCCCAACATTCGTCCCAGAAACCGCATCTTCTTTGCCTGCAAGCTTTTCCTAACTTGTCTGTTCACATTCCAAGATTCTTTGCCAAACAACAAAACAGGTCATGTGTGTCATTTCAGTTCTATCTGACATTTAATGAGCGTAACTTATATACTGTTAATCTTCTGAAATGCTGCTTTTTCTTGGCAAATTCTCTTAATCTCTGTAAATAATCTTTCATCTGATGTTATGATTGTCTCAAGTTGTCTTGATGTGGTTAAGGATTTTCGGTCTTTGGTGTAGGAACCTAACATTCAGTAGGTCAGTACGTTCACTAGGTCCTTGGTGTTATTTTGTACAGCCAAAATATGCAATATGGATATTTTGAGGGAAGATAAGTCGCAATGACAACGTATCACAAACATCAGAAAGAGGTAGTCATCCTCTTGTGGCCACATTATGAGAAGACAAAACCTGGAACATATTGTAACAACAGTAAAGATCTGTGGGCAGAGAGATAGAGGAAAACAGCGTGACAAAATTCTGGACAGTCTTGTGTCATAGCATGGAATGGAGTCAACACACGAAATGATCCATTCCGTCGTCGGAGATGGCAATTTGTGGAGAGGCATGATCACCCACGCCAGCTGGTACGTCACTGGATGATAATGAAGGACTTACCCTACTGTCTTAATGTCCCATTTTGGTGTTATCTGTTTCTTTGATATTGTATTGTTTGCGTTCGTAAAACTGGGAATGAAGAGAGAGTTGATGAAAGAAATAAAGAGGGGGCAAGTGAAATATTTCGGTCACGTTAAAAGATATAACACTCTCATAAAACCCATACTGGAGGGTAAGGTTGAAGGCAAGCGAGCAAGAGGTAGACAACGATTCAAATGGGAAGATAACATCAAGAGATGGACGAGCATCAGTTTGACAGAATGCACAGTCAAGGCGAGAGACAGACAGTGTTGGAGATCCATAGCAGCCAACCTTCATTGCGGAGACGGCACCTGATTGATTGGTTGACTGTTTGCGTTCGTGCGCTTTCAACTCAAGCGTAGTCTAAATACGTGTTACTACTTCTAGTGCACTGAACTGATCTTTGCGTGTGGATTAGCTTTCCCTATTACCAGTATCCTTCGCCATCAGACGAACCCACTCTAACTTCCGACATACTTGTAATTTACGTCCCCGTGTCTTTCTATGATATAATCATAGCCTCTGTTTCCTTTAAATTTAAGAAAAAGAAAAACCCTTTTTGTTTGAACACCCCATTATTCCCATGTCTAACTCATGTTTCACATCTTTTGCGTTTTGACCAATCAATGCCCTATTCCAATCTATCCTACACATATGCGTGATTAACATCTTTAAGATACAGATTTTGTAAATCACATTTTAAATTAAATAATAACGTAGACATTTGCATGTTTCAAACATAGCCACTAGAGATTTAAATTCATAATTCAATCAGGTTGTTCAACGTTCTTTAGAATTGAAATGTCAGTTCGGGCATTAGTGGAGATATGCATTTTCAGGCGAGACTTTAATCCAGCCAATCAATTCAAAGGAGAGAATATTGAAGGATCGAATTAAGTTGGGTTAGTTTCTACTTTGGACAAGAGTTTATTTTAGTTTTGTTTTAATTGTGAGCCGAAGTACGATTAATCCCCGAAAGCTCAACATAACGTGTCTTCCGTGCATTGTTCTTGTTATTGATGTTGTTATCAAAATGTATAGTTATTTATAATGTTGCAGTTATGTTGTTGTCGGTTTTGTAGCTGCTGATGTCGCTGATGTTATTATTGTTGTTCTGCTGCTACTGCTACTAATACTACTACCAATTTTCCTTCTCATCCTCCTCTTTCTTTCCTTCTCATCCTTCTCTTTCTTTCCTTCTCATTCTCCTCTTTCTTTCTTTCTTTCTTTCTACTTTTTGCTTCTGTATTTATTCCTATACTTTAGTATAATTATTAGCCTAGTGCGTTAGCACAATAGTGCGTTAGCACCACAAAAAAAAAAAAAGAGAATGCTTTTCTACATATCATACATCACATGTTTTTATAGTGCACTAGCTGACCCGGCCCGGCTTCGCCCAGACCCTGGTGGGGAGCATCTCATTTAATTCATATAAGTAGTCATATAAGTTCTCGTTCCCGTCCCCGACTATCTGTCTGTCTGTCTGTCTGTCTGTCTATCTGTCTGTCTGTCTGTCTGACCCGGCCCGTCTTCGCCCAGACCCTGGTGGGGAGAATCTCATTTAATTCATATAAGTAGTCATATAAGTTCTCGTTCCCGTTACCGACTATCTGTCTGTCTGTCTGTCTGTCTGTCTATCTGTCTGTCTGTCTGTCTGACCCGGCCCGTCTTCGCCCAGACCCTGATGGGGAGAATCTCATTTAATTCATATAAGTAGTCATATAAGTTCCCGTTCCGACTACCTATCTGTCTGTCTGTCTGACCCGGCCCGGCATCGCCCAACTCCTGGTGGGGAGAATCTCATTTAATTCATATAAGTAGTCAAATAAGTTCCCGTTCCCGTCTGTCTGTCTGTCTGTCTGTCTGTCTGTCTGTCTGTCTGTCTGTCTGTCTGTCTGTCTGTCTGTCTGTCTGTCTGTCTGTCTGTCTGTCTATCTATCTATCTGTCTGTCTGTCTGACCCGGCCCAGCCCATGGTGGAGAGCATCTCATTTAAATTATATAAGTAGTCATATAAGATCCCGTTCCCGACTATCTGTCTGACTGTCTGTCTGTCTTGGGTAAATGGAGGAGGGAGGAGGAAGAGGGAGGTGGAGGAGGGAAGAGGAGGGAGGAGGAGGGAGGAGACAGGAGGAGTAGGGAGGAATAGGAGGGAGGAGGAGGGATTAGGAGGAGGAGGGAGGAGTAGTGTGGAGGAGGAGGCGAGGAGGAGGGAGGAGGAAGAGGGAGGAGGAGGGAGAAGGAGGGAGGAGGGGAACGCAGGAGGAGAAAGGAGCAGGAGGAGGAGAGGGAGGAGGAGGGAGGAGGAGCAGAGAGTAGGAGGATGGAGGAGGCGGAGGGAGAAGGAAGAGGGAGGAGGAAGAGGGAGAATGAGGAGGGAGAAGGAGGAGAAGGAGGGGGAGGAGGGGAGGAGGAGGAGGGAGGAGGAGGAATGTGAAGGGAGGAGGAGGGAGGAGGGAGGAGGTAGAGGGAGGAGGAGGAGGAGGGAGGCGGAGAGAGGAGGAGGAGGGAGGAGGTAGGAGGAGGAGGAAGAGGGAGGAGGAGGGAGGAGAAGGAAGGAGGAGGAAGAAGGAGGAGGAAGAGGTAGGAGGAGGATGGAGGAGGGAGAGGGAGGAAGAAGGAGGAGGAGGAAGGAGGAAGAGGGAGGAGGAGGATGGAGGAGGGAGAGGGAGGAGGGAAAGAGGAAGAGGGTAGGAGGAGGAGGAGGGGAGAGGAGGAGAAGGAGGGAGGAGGAGAAGGAGGAGGAGGGAGGAGGAGGGGATAGGAGGAGGGAGGAGGCAGAGGGAGAAGAAGGAAGGAGGAGGAGGAAGGAGGGAGAGGAAGGAGGGAGAATGAGGAGGGGAGGAAGGAAAGGGAGGTGGAAGAGGAGGAGGAGGGAGGAGGAAAGAGGTAGGGGGAGGAGGAGGTAGAGGGAGGAGGAGGAGGAAGGAAAGGGAGGAGGAAGAGGAGGAGAAGGGAGGAGGAGGGTGGAGGGAGGAGGAGGAGGTAGAGGGAGGAGGAGGGAGGAGGTAGGAGGAGGAGGAAGAGGGAAGAGGGAGAAGAAGGGAGAAGGAGGAGTGAGGATGATGAGGGAGAAGGAGGCAGGAGGAGGAGGAGGGAGGCAGGAGGAGGAGGAGGGATAAGGAGGGAGAGGGAGGAGAAGGGAAGATGAGGGAGGAGGGGGAGGAGGCGGAGGGAGTAGGAGGGAGGAGGATGGAGGAGGAGGGGAGAGGAAGAGGGAGAAGAAAGAGGGAGAAGGAGGAGGGAGTCGGGAGAGGGATGAGAGGGAGGAAGAAGAGGAGGAGGGTGGAGGGAGGAGGTAGAGGGAGGAGGAGGGAGGAGAAGAGAGGAGGAGAGAGTTCGCCATTCCGAATTCATACTCGTCTAGTTCTTCCCTTCTACACGACTGTAGATAACTTCCTTACACATAAAAAGATGAATTGTTATTGATATTGCCGTGGCATGGAGGAATATCAGCAGCAGAGTTGATCCAAAAAACCAAAGACTGAGATCTACGGAGAGCCATGAACGCCTACGCCAGCCGGCACGGCACTTGATGATGATGATTGCCGTGTGACGATTCTGTGTAGTCACGTCATTTTCTTCCCTTTCCCTAGCGTTTTGGTTCGGGGATTCTTTCATCATCATCATCATATATTTACGTACGTATTTTGGGAGGGGGAGGAGGGAGGAGGAGGAAGAAGAAAAAAAAACTATGACAGTTGACAGCTCTGGAATGAAAGGAAGGCGTGTAGAAAATTTCATCTCAATCGGATGGGCCGTTCGCGAACAAATAAAGGACATACATATTTACATACATACATATATACATACATATTTACATACATACACTTTGTTTTATAAATATAGATTTACATTTCGTTGCCTCCATATAAAAATCCATATCTCAGTAACCAACTGAGGGAAAATTATGAGATTTAGCATATAACCTTATCATTATGTCTACCCAACAAAAATATTTTTGTTCTGGAGATTGTACAGCATATTTCAATGTTTGTTTATATGCGGTATATAATTGACGGGTCAGAGATTAAGTCCATAATTTTAAATGTATTACACCTTCAGCCAGAAAATTAGCGTTCAGTGTTGAATATTCTCCGTGGTTCACGGGATTGGCCTTATGGCAAGAACCCCGCGCTGTTTAAACTGAGAGTGTTCAGAGGTGTCGTCAATGTGGGTTCTTTCATGAAACCTGATTATTAAAAAAAAAAAAAATCTTACCATTTATCGCTAACATTGGAATGTGTGAATACTGTTCAATGGGATTGAATGTGAAATTGTGCACACTTCAAAGTATCGCTATGAAGTTGTACACATATTTTTGTCAAGAAGCTGATCGCAGGAAACTGTTCCATACAATTACAAATTCCGAAAAAAGAACAGTACATGCATTGGGTTTGAGTAAACGGTCATTTCGTCGATGGGTGCAAGAATCTGGAATTAAACCACCACGCAATAACCAAACGGTAGGTAGAAAGGCTATTGTAGACAGCTTTGACAAGGATGTCATAAGGCAAGCTATTATAAAAATGCTGGATGCCAAAGAAACAGTGACTGTAAGAAAACGTAGGGTTTGGTTGAGAAAGAACAATAACATAGAGCTATCCAAAACAACTTTGTGGTTTGTGGAAAATTATAAGGCCATTAGGCTTCACTTTTAGAAATTACAAGGGAGGTAGAAATATCCTTTGCGAGCAACCGCATTAAGGAGCCATGAGAAGCAGATAACTTCGTGAAATAAGGGAAATGCGCAAAGAAAATTATGGCATAGTGTATTTGGATGAAACGTGGATCAATGCACACCACACAAGTGATAAGGAATGGCAATCAGTGGATGGAAAGATAAAGCGATATGTGCCCAGTAGTATAGGACAGCATTTGGTCATTGCCCATGTTGGTAATACGCATAATGGTTTACTACAGAATGCGGGACTCGTGTTCGTATCAAAGCATACAGACAGTAGGGATTATCATAATAAGACGAATGGTAATGTATTTGGAGACTGACTCGAGAAAACAGTGCTTCTATCCCTAGATAGACCGTCGTGTCAAATTATAATATGCATGATATCAATGTTGTTGCCCAAGAAGACAAAATACCTACAGCATCGAGCACAAAGGGAGCAATCAAGATATGGCTCCGAATGGAAAACATACCATTTCCAGAAACGTATTTATAGCTAGAATTGTTGTCCCTTGTAAAAACAGACGCCAAAAAGCAAGAAATATCAAATCGACAAGTTGATTGAAGAGCATCGTCATGGGTGCTTGAGACTTCCGCCGTACCATTCTCATTTTAACAATATAGAACTTGTGTGGGCTAAAATTAAAGGACCGGTGGCAGCTGACAATACTATATTCAAATTGTCTGACGTCAAGATACCACCCAGTCCGCGCTATTTAATATTGACAAAAGTTAGTGGAAAAAATGTGAGGACCATGTGTTGAAAGAGGAGGATGACTATTAGTGAAAGGATAGATTGAATTTTATGCAACCGAGAGCAGTCATCAACCTACTGGAATCGTCCAACACAGATTAAGGTCTGGGCAGATCGCAGACATTAATCCACATGCACACCTACTTGGACATCTTTGCTCCAACTATTCAGAAGAAGAATTGTAGGTCCTAAACATGACAGTATCGGCACCAGCAATACAACATGTCAATAGCAACAGTTTGATTTCCACAGTGATGAATTTTCAATTCCGTACGCCCTCAACGGTGACAAACAACTGGCATTTAAAAAAAAATCTCTAGACGCATTGAATACCAACCGAAGAGTAACATTGTGGTTGGAACTGACATATTGTGGCATAACAAGAAACGTGAGAAGAAACATGTTGTCAAATGAGGGGACAGCACACGAACATACGAATCATCCTAAAAACTTCAAT
>OY992882.1:14198832-14213832 GCA_963921405.1 Cepaea hortensis
TTGCAGAACTTCCCATAACAACCGTCCGGAAAACTTCCCGGTCATAAGCAAGATGTCCAGCGTCCGATACACCCATCTGGAGATCTTCTACCACATCCTATACCCTTCTCCTCTCTGGCATGGTACTGATAATATGACCCATCGAGTGTCGATTGGTCAATTAAAATGCATCTAGCACATTGGGAGTTGGGGGTTGGGAGTCTCCGTGATGAAGTGGTCAAGCCGTCTGCCCCGGGCTCCGGAGGTTGTGGGTTCGAACCTAGGCCGTGTCCTTCGGTTCTCAAGTGCTTTTATTTCGGAGACTCATGTGGGTCGTCGCTGGAGCTACGGAGTTCGTGCTTTGTGCGACGCTTTCCGCGCTGCGGAAAGGGACTGAGCCATATTTGATATACCCGGTGCAATGAAGTCGACACTGTCGACTTTTAAGCATCTAGCACAACATACCCGTAAAGCATGAAAATGGATCCCTGACTTACTTTACGGTACCATAGTGAGTGACAGCCGGGGCACGTATGGTATTGTTGCCAGTGCTAGGATGTCGGTTCTTCGCTCAGCTCAACTCACCTACCGGCCCTGTGATCATTGGTTCGAGTCCTCATCGGGGATGGTTATTTACAATATGGGCTACCAAGTTCCTGTACTCTTCGTTGACTTTCTTATTATGTCCGCACTGGTTATTGTTCTTTGGGTGCTATATTCGCCATTTGGTTTTCTTCTTTTCTCATCCCATCTGCTTCCTCTTGTACCTCGCGGTGTCGAGGTGAAGTATAAACAGCGCGAGAAAGAGCCCGTTTATGGGCTTCTTATATCGATTCCCATGGACTCTGCTATTCCATCTGTCCATGTTTACGTAGCCGACATCTTCTTCTGCTTCCATTTGGTCTGTACATCATTGCTTGTTGTGGCATACTGTTTTTTGGAATCTAATTGCATAGCCAAACCATTTAACTATCTGCTTTGTCTTTATTATAAGTTAATAATCAGTGTAATAATTGGCATTTCTATTTCAAGTTACAATCAGTACAGAATTGATTGCAGGCAATGAACAGGTCAGACTACTGAACGTAAAAGCTTGCCCACTATATCAGCAGCAGCTGCAAAATGCTGGTGTTGACTGCAACGTCCTGTAAGGGATATGCAACATTTTAAAAAAATGAACAGGATATGAAACATTTAGTAGATGCGGTTATTGCAGACAGTAAACAACTAGGTTTAGAATTAAATTTATATGAAGCCCTTAAACGGGCACTCTCCCGTTGTTTATGCTTCACCTCGACACCGCGAGGTACAAGAGGAACAAAATGAGATGAGGAAGATACTCCACAATGTAATATACGGAAATAAACTAGAAAACTTGATGACAACGGGCACGATTGTGGGGAAAGGAACAAGGGAAAGGCAGAGAAGTAAATATCTGGATGGTTTTGCCACGTGGCATAACCGAGACAAGACCACATAACGTCTCCGGGAATCGTTTGAGAAGGTGAAAAATGACCGTCCACATTTATCGGTATGGCACATGATGATGATGATTTCAAGTTACTCTAACGTTGGGAAGAGTTTCTATAATGACATCCTCAAATAAATAAAGCGAGATCTACTTGTTCAGCCATTCCCACTGCATGAAACCTTAATTTTCCTATGGCATCTCTAGAGCTTCCGTCTGTGAGAAACTCAAGCTATGTCAATTAACGCCATACCTTGAAAATAAAAGAGTTATAATGAGCAGATAGGCTGAGTGGTATCTGGTGGTGGTGGTAGAGGTGTGCTTTCTGAGAAGGGTGTGATGGATGCCATGGTCATGCTGGAGGCAAGTGAAAACCGCGGGCTGACTGGAGGGATTGGACGTGTACAGTCGGATATTTTTGGGGCATGTCGTGAGAAGATATAAACTGGAGAGTTTGGTGACGGCTGACGTGATTATGGGGAGGAGGAGCGCAGTGAAGGCGGAGAGGTGGATATCTGGATGCCTAACCCGCGTGGTGTTGTCGGGACGGGAACATAGAGCTGACCATCGAATTTGGTGATCGTGTAAGATGGCGACACATGACAACCCAAGCTTACTGACATGGCACATGATAACGATGATGATAATGTCAGTTGCCTGTTCAAAATAACACAGTATTCCTAAAACAAATTAAACGGGCAGTTTGTGACCCTTCACAAATGATAATCAGTACCTGGTACGGGTATCTCTAATTAGGACAAGTTTGAATGCACTTAAAATAAAGCCAAGTACTGCGTGCGCGCGCGCACACACACACACACATACACACACACACACAGAGGAAGAGCTGCGGTCACGTGGCTAGACACTGGCCTGCAGGCCCGATAGTCGTGTGTTCCATTCCCCACTGAGGCAGATGTTTAAACCTGATCAGAGCTTCTAGGTCGAGCCAGACTAACACGAGTACCAGGAAATGGTCTGGAAAGTAAAAGCAACCGGTGCGATATTGGCCATATAACACCTCGCCTGCCAATTAATCTATAGAAATGTATGGCGTGATATGGACACAGTTGTTCTGTCTGCCTGCCTGCCTGTCTGTCTGTATGTCTGTCTGTCTGTCTGTCTGTCTGTCTGTCTGTCTGTCTGTCTGTCTGTCTGTCTGTCTGTCTGTCTGTCTGTGCATCTTCATCTGTCTGTTAGTCTTTCTATCTGTCTGTCTTTCTGTTTTTCGGTCTTTCTGTCCATTCGTCATTCAGTATCTTAAATCTGTTCCATCAATGTTGATATCTTCCAACATTTTAATCAATTCATAATGTTTTACTTTATCAAATGCCTTAGTATAATCTATGAAGCACAAATATATGTCTCTCTGTTTCTCTATTGACCATCCTATTAGTGTTCGTAATTGCTGTAAATATCATTCAACATGTTGGTTAAATTCTCCAAATTCTCTCAATACTTCTAATTCTTCTATTGTGATTTCATCTGGCCCAGCTGTTTTTCGTTTTTCCTTTCTTCATATGTTTCATAGCGTCAGCGACTTCTTTTAGATTACGTGGGCCTTCTAAGTTAGTTTCTTCTGTTAATTCTTCCCTTTCTCCATCATATAATTCTCGTATATACTCATTCCACCTCTTCATTATAGCACCTTCCTCCAGTAATATCTTTCCTGTGTTTAATTTCAAACACCCTGTATTTATTATACATCTATAAGTTCATAAATCAATCACTCCGTCACGCGGTGTATTCCCTTGCCTGTCTGTCTGTTAGTATGTCCACATTAAAGTCATAGTCTCAACTCTGTATGACACCGGTTTAACAAAGGTCATAGCCAAGATTTGCGCCGCGCCATGTCTATCGTGACACATGCAGACAAACATTCTTGTCTATTGGTACGGAATGGTATCACGCGGTCATGATTTGAAGACCCTCAGACAGATAATCACAAGAAGATGACGAATATGTATGTCTGCGTGTATAAATGTCCTGGCTTTTGTCGATGCCATCATTTCTGGAATCTAGCCTCAGGTAACACTGTCATTTTTATCTCCGTTTCTAATTACAGCCGTAGTCTGTGCAAACTTATCCATTTTTTAATGACGTTCAGAGCAGAAAAACACACACAGAGAATATAAAACCACATGTTAAAGTACACGATAGAAATCTTAGATGGTTCAGCTTCGGAGTGTACATGTTCTCTCCAGTTCTAGTCACTGAGAGGAAATTATTTCGAATCCCGGGCTATCTTTCTATGCGCGTAAATCTACTACTGCCACCACCACCACCACCACCACTACTACTACTACTACTACTACTACTACTACTACTACTACTACTACTACTACTACTACTACTACTACTACTACTGCTGCTGCTACTACTACTACTACTACTACTACTACTAATACTACTACTACTACTAATACTACTACTACTACTACTACTACTACTACTACTACTACTACTACTACTACTACTACTACTACTACTACTAATAATAATAATAATAATAATAATAATACTGCTGCTGCTGCTACTACTACTATTGCTGTTGATACTACTACTACATTAGCAACAACATCTACTACTACTACTACTACTACTATTACTACTACTACTATTACTACTACTACTACTACTACTACTACTACTACTACTACTACTACTACTACTACTACTACTACTACTACTACTACTACTACTACTACTACATCCTCATCTTCTTAACCATCTTCCTCTTCACTGTGTTCTTCGTCTTCCTCCATCACTTACGTCCTCTCCTATTACCTTTCTTCTACATCATCTACTTATTCCTCTTCACCTTCTTCTTTACTGATTATCATGTCCGTCCAACCCTCCCCATCCCTTGATAGAGACAAATCACATTTATTATACAATACTTCTAAATTATATACTCTCTACTGACAAATCACGGTAATTGTGCAATATTTCTAAACTATATACTCTCTATTGACAAATCACGTTTATTTTAGAATACTTCTAAACTATACACGCTTTACTGACTATCACGTTTATTTTGCAATATTTCTAAACTATATGCGCTCCACTAACATCATCATCATCAAGTGCTTAGCCAACTGGCGTAGGCATTCATGACTCTCAGCAGATCTCGGTCCTTTGATGTTCTAAATCAACTCTACCGATGATATTCCCCATGCCACCCTCTTAGTCCAGCTATCATCATTTCCCTTGGTCTGCCTCTGCCTCTTTTCCCATTGATCTTTCCAGTCCTCACGATGTTCTCCATTGCGTCTCTTTTCATCACATGACCAAAGAAAGCTGTTTGTCTCTTTCTTATTGTTGAATATAATGTTCTAGGCTCATTAGCATTTCAGACAGTCGTTGTTAGTTACTCTGGCAGTCCAAGGACTTCGCAACATTCATCTCAGGAACCCCATCTTTGTTGTGCCCAAGTTCTTTCTAATTTATTCATTTACATTCACAGATTCACTACCATAGTATACTGATATATCACGTTTATTTTACATTTCGTATAAACTAAATAAACTTTATTGACATATCACGTTTATTTTACATTTCGTATAACCTAAATAAGCTTTATTGACATATCACGTTTATTTTACATTTCGTATAACCTAAATAAGCTTTATTGACATATCACGTTTATTTTACATTTCGTATAACCTAAATAAGCTTTATTGACATATCACGTTTATTTTACATTTCGTATAACCTAAATAAGCTTTATTGACATATCACGTTTATTTTACATTTCGTATAACCTAAATAAGCTTTATTGACATATCACGTTTATTTTAAAATACTTCTAAACTACACACGCTCTAGCAGTTGTTTCTCTAAGTTACATCCGGTATATTCGCCTTCTTCAGCAGACCATCACAACCAGAACGACAACAACCTCTAACAACACAGGAACGTCAGCACCATGACCTCTCTGGGGGAGTACCTGCTGCTGACAGCCTCGTCACTGACGTCCACCACCTGCATCCTGGCAGCGGCGACAGTCGTGGCTGTGGTCTACTACCTCTTCTTCAACGATTCCGGCGATGATTGGCGTCGATATGGCGTGAAGTGTCCCAAGCTGCCCTCCTTTCTCCTGCAGCAGAACTTCAGGTGAGTTGTTGTCGGGTGTGCTGCTCAAGTCGGGATTTGAACCTGGGTAGTTGTCTTGGTAGACAAGGACGATAACCGCCAGGCCACAGCGGCTCTATTGGCTGAGCACAGTTATTATAATGCAAGGCGTGTAAACGGGCTGTTTACTTTACACACTATATGTACAATGAGCCTCGGTGTGTTAAATGGGCAGTTTACTTTACACACTATATGAACAATGAGCCTCTGTGTGTTAAACGGGCAGTTTACTTTACACACTATATGTACAATGAGCCTCAAGTCATTACCTTTTACTTACTATCCAGGCAATTCCAATGATAAATTCATGTACTACCTTAAACAGGCAATCTTGAAAGGTTTCGATAATTTATATAGTATATTTAGAGGGGGTTCTCATGGTGACGTGGCTAAGGTACTGAGCCTCTGTGTGTTAAACGGGCAGTTTACTTTACACACTATATGTACAATGAACCTCAAGTCATTACCTTTTACTTACTATCCAGGCAATTCTAATGATAAATTAATGTACTACCTTAAACAGGCAATCTTGAAAGGTTTCGATAATTTATATAGTATATTTAGAGGGGGTTCTCGTGGTGACGTGGCTAAGGTACTTGCCTCGCGCTCCGAAGGTCATGTGTTCGTTTTCGGACACCGTCATCCGGTCTACTAGTGCAGGTTTCTCGGAGACTCTTGGCGGTCGTCGCTGGAGCTATGGAGTTCGTGCTCAGCGCGACTAGTTTGGCAGGCCGCCCTGTGAAAAGAGATCGAGTCATGTAGGAGAAACCCTGGAGCAAACAAAGTCTATCCTCTCGTATTGAAGCATTTTGTCAATAGTTTACTTTGTATCATTCATGTGTTCTGAGCAAGATAAGAGAAGTTTGAAGTTTTATTAAATTGTCTGGTTTCATGTTGCTTTTGTTTTTATTTATTTTTATAGATCTGTTTGTGTTGTTGCTATTATTATCATAGTTATTTTTACACTATGATTTCTTCTGTTTGCCGGATTTGTATTCGCGAAGGTGGCCATTTATTTGCAAGATGAGAAACATACTGACCAATAAAAAGATGTCAATTGCAACGAGAAAACGAATGTTGAGGTGCTACATAGAACCTGTACTTTTTGAATGGGTGTGAAGCGTGGACAATGAGCAAACAAGCTGAAAAACATCTGATGGCTGTGGAAATGTGGTTTCTGAGGAAAATGCAAAGAATACCACGGACAGACAGAAAAGTCAATGACCAAGTCCTATAAAAAATAAATAAAAATCGTAACCTGATTAGAGACATTAGACGTAGACAGTCAATATGTTTGGGGTATGTTATGAGACGAAATAAATTGAAGAACTTGGTGACAGCTGGAAAATCGAAGGGAAGAGAACAAGGAAAAGACAGAGAAGTAAGTATCTGGATGGACTGGCCATGTGGTATGGTCGAGACAAGAAGACTGAGCTGATCTACGACTCTGATGATCGAGTGAGATGGCGAATCATGACCCCCACGCTTACCGGCATGGCACATGATGGATGGAAGATAAAGGATGTATAATGTGTCTGTGTTTATGATCTCAAACTTGTTCGCAGGAATCACACATATCTGATTGTTTTCATTTTGCATTGTTCTAAACAAGAAATGAGAACTAGACAAATATCAGAGAATCAAGAAGTGAAGAAAAGACAACGGCATTGGATTGCACATATACTGAGGAAGCTTGAGAACAGTATAAACAGACAGACATGTTTCTAGAATCTGCAAGATAAAGGAAATAAAGGGAGAGCTAAAACATACGGAGACAATAAGTAGAGACAGAAATGAACAAAGTGGGGAGGATATGGACCCAGCTGCATGGGATAGTTAAGGGTAGGGCGGCTTAGTGTGGGTTGGTTGGGGGTCCGTGGCGAAGTGTTTCACCGAAGCCTCGCGCTACGAAGGGTGTGGGCTCGATTCCAAGTTACATCGTTCGGTTCATAAGTGCGGTTTTCTCGGACACTCCTGGGGGTCGTCTGTGGAGCTACGGAATTCGTGCTTTGTGCGAGGCTTTCGACAAGCCAGTACTCAGGCCACCCTCCTGAAAGAGACCGACCTATATGGGGTAAAACTTATGCAATGTAGTCGATCCTTTTGCTTTTTAAACTCTTTCTAGTGTGAGTTGGTTAAGGGCCTATGCGGCATATGCCCCAATGCAGGAAGCATTGTGAAAGAAGAATCGTGTTCATGCTAATATTAAAAGTGACTGTCTTATTTAAGGACGCAATTTCTGTGTTTCAGGGCATTTTTCACTGACGTGTTTGAGAAATACGGAGACACCGTTGGCTTAAACTCCAGAGGTCGCATGATGCTGCTGACCACGAACTTTGACCTTCTGAGGCACATCCTGATCAAAGACTTCAACAACTTCATTGACAGGAGTGACTTTTTCCCATCAATCAGTCCCTTTGGGAAATCCTTGTTCTTTGCCAGGGGATCTGACTGGAAACGCCACAGACAGATCGTCTCCCCTACTTTCACTTCCGGCAAGCTGAGATATATTTCGAAATCTATTGACAAATCCGCTGCAGATCTGACCAACTATTTAGAAAATGCTGCCAAAGACGGCAAGATTGTGCCGATCAAGGAGTTGACTGGGCAGTATACATGTGAAATTATAGCCAAAACAGCGTTTGGAATTGATGCTAAGTTTATTGGCGAGAAGAACATTGAGTTCTTTGAATACGCCAAAAATATGCTTCGTTTGGACACTCGTAACGGAATCTCGAGAATTATCTCCCTACTGCTGTCTAGGGTTCCAAGACTGATGAAATTCTCTTTGGATGTGCTCAAACTGCAGTACTTTGACATCGTTGACCACAAAGCTAACGACTACTTTGGCGTGTCTTTGAGAAACACCATGGCCGAAAGACGGCAGCGACAGAAACAAGGTACAACCAAGTCACATGTAGATTTCTTGGACCTTCTCATCAAGGCAAACGAAGCAGCGGCGACTGGAGATTTACAAGAGGCAGAGGATGAAACCTGGCAGGAGAATCAAGATGGGAAAGTTGTTCAGAGTTTGTCTGAAGAAGAGATGATTGGACACTCGATGCTGGTCATCTTTGCGGGGATGGAAACAACAGCCACCACACTTCAAATGTGTCTGACGGAGTTGGCTTTGCATCCTGAAATTCAGGTATGCGTTGTTTGTTTTCCGTAAATAAGAAAGAAATACCGCAATGTAATATACTGGTAAATGGTAGTCTTCTTAAACAATTGAATTGGTACAACTATCTCGGAACAGTCATAAAATCTGATTGCGGGGGGGGGGGGGGGAGAAGGGTCCCTTGAAGAGATAAAAAAAAATCGCAATCGTAAAGGTAGCCTTTTGCAAGAGGGAAAACATACGGATCAATAAGAAGATATCAATTGCAACGAGAAAAACAGTGTTGAAGTGCTACATAGAACCCGTACTTGAGTTTGGATGTGAAGCGTGGACAATGAACAGACAAGCTGAACAAACATCTAATGACAGAGGAGATGTGGTTTCTGATGACAATGTAAAGAATGCTATTGAAAGACAGAAAAACCAATGAGCAAGTCCTACAAGAAACAAATGAAAATTGTTCAGGTTCAGATCCATAAGTGCTAGCCCTCGATAGTTTGTTTCTCCACCAGAATGGATTATGTTATATTACCTCGGATATTGCACCTCGGCGAAGGAGTTTACGGACGCAGTTCGTAATGCCACATACCCGCGTCCAAAACACAGATTTGGACGGTTTAGCAGCAGACCGCCTTACGTTGGTTATTTATGAAATTGTATGGGTGCGATCGTTCAGAAAGCAATGGCAAACTACTGAACGTAAACTTGTTCAGGAATCACGAACAGCCCAAAAATGCTGGGTCTGCTACGTCCTGTAAAGGATATGCAACTAACTTTAACCTCAGATGTTACTATGTCCAATCCTGTCCATCTGGTCTCACACATACCTAAAATGTTTAGCCATCATTTTTACCCGTTCCACATTTACATTAATCACCATCTCGTATCTTTAGTAGTTCTCAACAAGATACATTTTCATTAAACATCATTGGCATCATGCTGAATATAACTTGGACTGTTATGGGCCCATTCAAGGGACTTAACCAAACGTGCATCAAAGACACATGTCCGTCATCGCGTGGTAGCTGATCACGTTAAAATGGCGGATACAAACCCAGAGTACCTTAGCTTTCTGTCCGTCGTCTAGTGTGCTCTCTTATTCTGTGGATTGAGCATGAAAGCAACCCATGGATAGTTGTCGATGCTGGGCTTACGTTGATGTCAATAGGCAGACAATCTCTTTAGAAAGACAATGGCTAAGATTATCGATCAGAATGATCATTGGCAAGAAGAAAAGCAATGGTAGATTATCATCGTTACAGTTGCCTAGAAAATTAAAGCAGTCAAAGAAATTATGAGGACAGCCCATTGAGAGACAAGAAACTGGATTATGATTGTGCTCTCTAACTTTCATTACTTGTTCTCTTGTCTTTTATGCAATATCTTAAAAGGTAACGGGCGAGTCGAGTTCGGCTGGCGGACATGGCGGTGATCGAGGACGGAAGGGTAATATAGATGGGCCAGACATCATCAATGTCATAAGAGACGCAAGAAAAACGAATGACTTTAAGAACACTTGGGAATCTGCTTCTTTGTCACAGTGTTAGATGGAGTGGGGCGGGATGCCTTCAGACATGTCAAGTGCTTAAGAAGACATTTGATTCATGAACATGAACTGGCGCTAGCAGTCTGTATGCCCTGGCGGGGATGTTAAGACAGGGGTACAGCATCTACCGACCTACACAGACTACCACGACCATGCCCCTCAGTAGTGGTTAATCTTTCCAGTGTTCTACATTTTCATTATTTGATAACACGAAATTGTTTCATACGACATCTGTATGATTCTTCCATGAAATATGTAAAGTTCAACTCTGACCTTTAAAATCACAATGCAACAAGTACATATAACTATTTTTCTACACACTTTGTCCTTTCTAATTCACGCTCTTTCTAACTATTTTTGTCTTAAAAACCAAAGGACCCGTTCTACTCCATTCAGTAAAATACAAGGCTCTTTTCACACACGTTGTAATGTATTGGGTATATCTTCAGTAAAGTACAAGAACCTTTCTACACGCGTTGTAGTGTCAAGGGTGTATGTTCAGTAAAATTAAGTATACGACCTGTTTTACACACGTTGTGGTGTGCCTGTTATATGATGCCAATCCCATATGATTATATGGCACTCGGCACTCGACGGTTGATGAGGTGAGTATCTCGCCGGCCTCCTTTACTTCCTCAGACACCTTCTGGTACCTATTTTAGCTGGCTCGACCTGGGAGCTCAGGTCCATGACAAAAATACCGCCTCGATGGGGGTTCAAACACATGACTACCAGGTCCGCCAGACGGTCGAGCTAGTGTCTGCGCCACCGCAGCTCCCCTAGTAAATATGACTTATGGCCAGAGAGCAATGAGAAACTTACTCATTCATTCATTCATTCATTCATTCATTCAGTAGCATGTCCCTTGCAGAACCTAGCTCCCATGACAACCTTCCGAAAAAACTTCTTGGTAATAAGCAAGATGTCCCGCGTCAATACACCCATCTGAAGATCGTTCGCCACATCCTGCACCCATCTTCTCTTTGGCCTCCCTCTTCCACTCTTCCCGAGCATATACCCCTCTGTAGTTGTTCTCTCCAAACTTTTATAATGTTTAAAGTGACCAAAATATTTCTATTTTATTTGTTTTATCGACTTAGCAGCCAACCTTCTTCAACATTCAATTCTTGTCTTATGGAGGGATGCATTTGTTCTTTTCTGTATCCAAGATGATTTTAGTACCCGTCTGTAACGTTTATATTGAAATGCATTTATGCGCTGTTCGTCTTGTTTATTAAGTGTCCAGGTCTTACAGGCAAAATACTGAATGTAACATTCAAAACAATGTTTCCCCGTAGTGAATTTGAATAACGAAGACACATATATTTCGCTGTATCTCGTCAGGTACATACTGCAGAAATTACACAACATAAACTAAAATAATTAGATAAATCCTTCAAGTTGAAATATGCAACACAAATGTTCACAGTTATTTTAAATGTGAAATTGCCTAAATATCATCCTGAGGTTGATAGCAACGTTTTGCAAAGGACATGCAACATTAAATAGAGTACATTTCTGCTTCGTTTCAGGAAAAAGTCTTGGAAGAAATCACATCCGTGGTCAAAGGCGAATCTCCAACACACGAGGAACTCAACAGTCTGACGTACACAGAGCAAGTCATCAATGAGACCCTCAGAATGTACCCACCCGTCGCCAATGTGTCCAGAATGGCTAAAGAAACCAAAACTTACAACGGGGTTACCATACCCAAAGGCACGATTGTCAACATCCCCTACTTCTATATCTTGAACGACCCGAAGATCTTTCCAGAGCCTCGAAAGTTCGATCCAAACCGTTTCTCGCAGGAAGAGAAGGAAAAGAGAGATCCGTTGTCCTTCTCCGCTTTCGGACATGGGCCGAGGTTGTGTGTGGGAATGAGGCTGGCAATCCTAGAACTCAAACAAGGGCTGGCGCATGTTGTGAGAAAACTCAAGGTCGTGCTTAATGAGAACACAGAACCTAAGAAAGGGGCCGAAGGAGTCAAAATCTCCAACAAGGGACTCCTGGTCCCAGAGAAACCGATCATGTTGGCGTTTGAGGTCAGACAAGTCAGCGATTAGCGCGGAAACTTCTCGATATATTGCTTTATTAATACATAAATCACATATTAATTGTTTTTACCGAAAAGAAATTGAGAGAAAATACACCTATTTACAGAAGCTTTGAATTGTCCTTTTTGTTTTTTCGTAATCGTCAGATGAGTGTATCGGACGCGGGACATCTTGTTTATAATCGAGAGGTTTTCCGGAAGGTTGTTATGGGAGCGAGGTTCTGCAAAGGACATGCTATTGAGTGAATGAATGAATCGTCTTAATGCACAGAAATATCAATTGGGGAACCCTTTGAGATTAACAGGACAGTTTATAAATACAAACAAATATATTGTTTGGTGATCAAAGTAGAAGAAGGAAGTAGATACTGGTATTGTTGTTGTAGTTGTTGTTCTTCTTCAGTTCCTCCTCCTCTTCTTCTCCCTCCTTTCTTTCTTCTGTGAATTCAAACAGCCGTCACCTCCCGCAACCTTTGATCTCTGTTAACAAATATAACCTTCACCATTCCATGTACAGCTATCTGTCAACTTTGCCCTATAACCCCAGAACGCAATTATCATTTGTCGGTGTAAAAACGCTACAAACACAAATGCCTCTTCTCATCCGACCTCATCTAAATACAAGCGTGTATACATCCGCTAAATAAACTAATCAACGCACAAAATAAACTAATCAGTTCACAAAATAAACACCGAACTACAGACTACATATTTGTAAGATTGTCGTGAAGTGCACTCTGTTTTAATTACAAATGTATGCTGGTGTCATGCCGAGGACCTGGTGGAGCAAACTGAGATAACCCACACTTCAAATCTGCTTATTTGTTCTTCATTGTTGTCAGCAGGGAATTAAGTAGCGACGCGGTTACACCGGCTGCCCTGCGTACCGAAGGTCGTGGAGTCGATTCCGGGATACTTCGTTCGGTTCACGAGGGCAATTTTCTCGGCGACTACTGGGGGTCGTTGCTGGAGCAACGGAGGTCGTGCTTTGCACGACGCTTTCGTCTGGCCAAGCTGCGGAAAGAGACCGAGCCATATGGGATAAAACTCGGTGCAATTAATTCGAACTTCTTGCCTTTTAAACACTGTAAACCTTTTGTTGTCTTTCTTTTAAAAAGAAATTAAGCATCGTTGTTACACGCCTTGAGCGGCACACAGCAAATGGTGTCAGCCTCATGATGGAGATTCTTAGTTAGTTAGTTAGTTAGTCTTTCCTCTTCAGCCTAAGGCATATATGGCAGAAGTCATGGCTCTCCATGTCCGGCGGTTCGCTGCTACCTGTTGTAGATCTTGGATGTTCACTTGGCCGTTGAATGAGCCTTCTCTGGTGATGGTTCTACGCAGGGTCTGTCTTGGTCTTTCCCGTTTTCTCTTCCCTTCTGGTGACCATACGATTGGGGAGTCTTCTCTTGTCTTGGAGATTCTTGCAGATCTACAAATTGATGGGAAAGACCTTAGACTCATAAAAACATATACTGGAAACAACAAGCTGCCATCAGAATTGATAATGAAATAGGTCAATATCAGCCTGTTAAGAGAGGTGTGAGACAGGGATGTGTAATGTCTCCAGATCTTTTTTCCCCGTATAGTGAAAATATATTCAGAAATGTTAACGATATAAAAAGAATCATCATTGGGGGACATGACATAAATAACATTAGAAATGCGGATAATACAGTATTGATTGCAGACAATTAGCAAAATCTGAAACATTTAATAGATGCGATTATTACACACAATGAACAACTTGGATTTGAATACAATTGTAAGAAGACACATATTATGCTCGTCACTAAGAAGAAGGAAATACCACAA
This sequence comes from Cepaea hortensis, assembly GCA_963921405.1. Taxonomy (NCBI): domain Eukaryota; kingdom Metazoa; phylum Mollusca; class Gastropoda; order Stylommatophora; family Helicidae; genus Cepaea; species Cepaea hortensis. The sequence goes on from OY992882.1 coordinate 14,212,946, forward strand.
TGTAATATACAAGTAAATGGCAATATTCATGAACAAGTGAATCGGTACAATTATCTCGGAACAGTCATAACATCTGACGGGAGATGCCTTGAAGAGATTAGAACAAGAATTGTCATGGCGAAGGCAGCCTTTTGCAAGATGAAAAACATACTGACCAATAAAAAAGATGTTATTTGCAACCAGAAAAAGAGTGTTGAGATGCTACATAGAACCTTTACTTTTGTAGGGATGTGAGGAGTGGAAAATGAACAGACAAGCTGAAAAACATCTGATGGCTGTGGAAATGTAGTTTCTGAGGAAAATGCAAAAAATATCATGGACAGACAGAAAAACTAATGATCAAGTCTTACAAGAAACAAATGAAAACCGTAAACTGATTAGAGAAATTATACATAGACAATAAAAATTGTTTGGTCACGTTATGAGAAGAAATACATTGGAGAACTTGGTGACAACTGGCAAGATTGAAGGAGAAGAGAACAAGGCAAGGGAAAGGGAAGTAAACACCTGGATGGCCTGACCGCGTTGTATAGTCGCGACAAGAACACTGAGCTGACTCTGGTGATCGAGTGAGATGGCAAAACATGACCGCCCACGCTTATCGGCATGGCACATGATAATGTCATCCTCATATTGTGAGACACGCATTGACAGTCGAAGGGTTGTGGTCTATATAGCAGCAGACGACATTACTGTAAACCCATTTTTCATTTTAGGCTTTAGCATCAGGTCAATTGTAACAATGTGCCTGGTTGCAGATACGAACCGATGGCCATGAGGCCGACAGACACGCGTCTAGCAAGTATCCTAAAATGGCTCAGTGAATTCTTCATTCCACGATCAATTGTCACATTCTCCTTCAATTAATAAATGAGGTGCGGTCTCCA
>OY992882.1:14218832-14231922 GCA_963921405.1 Cepaea hortensis
AACGGGGTCTTTTGACACGGGATCCTTAGTTATAAGAGGGAGATATCATTTTGGAGAATCCAGATAGAGTGAATGTGGATAGGGGTTAGGACTAATATCTTACCTGTTCACACTTCACACGTCTGCATAGGTCTGTGGTCCTGATTCTACTCTTGTCACTGAGTGAATGTGCTGTGCGTGGTAATATCTAGATTTATAGTACTTGTTCATATAGTAATTTGCAGTTATATTGTACTCGACCTGCTAGCTTACCTCTCTGTATAATGGCCACCCCTAAACTTACCACGTTAGAATTAAGGGCAAAGGGGGAAGACATGGGACTGTCGGGGTCTGCTCTAACGGATTACATACAGGAAGTGGAGAGAGAGTATCGTCAAGCAGAAAGGGAAGATCGAAAGGCCGAGTTGGAATTGAGAAGGATGGAATTGGAAGCTGAGCAATCAGCTAAGAAATTGGAAGCTGAGCAGGCAGCTAGGAAATTTGAAGCTGAACAAGCACCTAGGAAATTAGAAGCTGAACAAGAAGCACAGAAGAGGGAGCACGAGTACCGGATGCGGGAACTAGAGCTCAAGAGTCAATCTAATGGAGAAACTGAGGGAGAAGTTGGAGGTTCCTCTATCCCAGGATCAACACCAGTAGGTGGACATGGGTACCATGCTATGAAGTTTCCTTTAGCGGTCTACGAGGAGGACAAAGAGAAGATTGACCAGTACCTTCAACGCTTCGAGGCTATGTCAGTTGCTATGGGTCTGGAGCGTAACAAATGGAATCTTAAGCTATCCCAGGGTTTACGCGGGACCGGATACGAGGTTTATTCTCGCCTGCCACCAGGACATGAGAACAATTATGACGAGTTAAAGACGGCTCTGCTGAAACGATTCGAGGTTACGTCACATACCTACCGGAAAAAATTTCGAGCAGCGAAACGAGAACCGGGGGAGTTGTTTGCTGCCTACAGTTTGCGTCTAAAATCTTATCTCCATAAGTGGATGGATTTGGCTGGGTTCGCCCATGACTATGAGAGTCTGGAAGAGCTCATGGTGGTCGACCAGCTGAAGAAGCAAATGTCTAAACCTCTCAGGACGTTCCTGGGAGAACAAGGAGCGGAACGTATTGACCTCGTGACTAAATGAGCAGAACGGTTCGTCGAGGTACATGGGGAGGCAGGGGAGAACTTTTCCACCAACTCCAAAAGTCAAGAGAAACATGACAAGAAGAAAACCAAAAACTCAGGAACAAAAAAGTGGGAACCTTATGTGCAAAAATCAGAGGATAGTTCAGAGAAGAAGAAGGAGGGAAGCAAGAGCACTTCAAGCTCTACACCTAAACGACCGTGGTCGGAGAAGTGGTGTTCAATTTGTAAGTCACCCTCTCACAATACGAGGGACTGCAAATCGAAGGCTAAGAACCCTCACTTCGCAGCATGTCAAGTGACTTCCAAGGAGGTTGTCACGGAAAATGCCAAGGTCAACAAGGAAGCTCGCCACCAGGAGAGCTCACTCAAGTCTGGCAATAGGAAATCTAGGACAGGGAAATGGTGCAACCAATGCCAGTCGAATACGCACAATGCTATTGACTGCAGAGGAGAGTCAGGAGACACTCAATTCGTCGTGTGCCCCGGGAAACCTAAGGTGGAGCCCACCGAACAGGTCGAGGCCGAGGAAGAGACTCCAGGCCAGGAAAAACCACCTGTAGTGGAATTGGTAGAGGTTAACGGTCGTCAAGTGGAGTGTTTATACGACACAGGACTGGACGGGGAGGCCGTGATTTCTGCGGATCTGGTACATCCAGAACAATTCACAGGTGAGACATTGGATATACAGCCTGCACAGAAGAGTGCTGTAGTCATGAAGTTGCCTATTGCTAATGTGGAGATTCGGTCAAGGTACGTCACCGGCACCATCAAGGCCGCTGTATTGACCGATCCCAATTTTCCAGTCATCCTAGGTTGCCGGTATGTCTTTCTGGGAATGCCCAGGGAGCCAATCCATATGGGAGCAATGCAGACTCGCTCTCAGACGAAAACGGAAGAGGCAGACGCAATTGTGACTAACCCAATGCCGGGGGAGCTACGAACTGCCCAGAGTGAGGATGATACTTTACGTCCTTGCTACAGAAAGCTGCAGAAAAGTGCTGATCCACCAGGACGGGGGCAGTACTACATGAAGAATAGGATACTCTACAGGAGAGCAGGAAGGGGAGACAACCTATACGGTCAGTTGGTCGTCCCGAAAGCTCACCGGTCCCAGATTCTTCATATGGGGCATACCATCTCCTTTAGTGGACACATGGGTATTGCCGCCACCATGCAGCGGATTTCCTGCCACTACTATTGGCCGGGAATGACAGATGATGTGCGTCGGTATGTGAAGTCATGCCCTGAGTGCCAGAGGGTGGCACCAAAACACTGGACAGCACCGGTGGTGTTGGGTGAGATGCCCATCATGAACTCTCCTTTCGAGAGGGTAGCCATCGATATCGTGGGTCCACTTCCCAGAACTAGGAAGAGGAACATGTATATACTCACAATGGTGGATTGCTGTACAATGTGGGGTGAAGCCATACCGTTGACCACGATTGACTCGAAAAGAGTGGCGGACGCACTGATGGAGGCCTTTACCAGATTAGGCTTTCCGGATCAAATTCTGACGGACAATGGATCTCAGTTTTGTGGAAAACTCATGGAGGAGGTATTTAGGATGTTTCACTCTAACCACATACATACCAGCCCTTACCACCCTCAAGCCAATGGACAAGTAGAGCGTTTCAACGGCACGTTGATGACAATGCTCAGGAAATTAGCGCAGGAAAAACCGGATAGGTGGGATGAATATATCCCAGCAGCACTCTTTGCCTATCGGGAAGTTCCTCATGGCTCAACAGGACTACCACCCGCTACGTTGCTGTTTGGTCGTCCAATCAAAGGACCGTTGGAAGCCATGTTGAGGAGTTGGACTGAAGAGGGGACGTCAGAAGAAGTGATCTCATCCTATCAATACGTGGAGGAACTGAAAGAAAAACTCCACAAGGGATGGACTCTGGCAAATCAAAACTTGAAAAAGGCCAGGAAAAGACATGCGGCTTACTACAACCGTAGGTCTAAAGAAAGATCTCTAGAGGTGGGAGACAATGTCTTGTTGCTACTCCCAACGGGAAACAACAAACTGGAGATAGGTTGGCAAGGACCCTTTCCCGTGGAAAGGGTGATATCCAGAACCAACTATCAGATCCGGATCCGGGGAAAGTCGAAGATTTTCCATATCAATCTCTTGCGGAAATACGAAGAGAGACCCGGAGACAAGGCAGCTCACCTCATGGCAATGGCAGTTGCAGTGGAGACAGAAGTGGGAACCAACGAGGGCAGGGAATATCCCTTGGAACACCAGGAAACCTATAGGGATGTGCAAGTGAACCCTGATTTGACCTCCCAGGAGAGGGAAAGGATAACCTAGGTTCTCAAGTCTCATAAGGAGATACTGACTGATAAACCAGGACGAACGAGGTTGGTTGAGTTCGAGATGACTTTAACCACACAGGAGCCTGTTCGCCAAAAGGTTTACCCAGTGCCATTCTCTAAAGAAAAGGCCCTGGAGGAGGAAATACAAAAATTGCTGGAGGATGACGTGATTGCACCATCCACATCCCCATACAATGCGGGGATGGTTTTGTTACGCAAACCAAGTGGAGAACACCGGTTGTGTATAGACTACCGACTTCTGAACAGTCACACACAATTTCAGGTGGAACCTTTGCCGAATCCAACTCAGTTATTCGCTAGGCTCCATAAGGCTCGGTACTTTTCAAAGGTGGATCTGAGTCGGGGGTACTATCAGATACCAGTCAAACCGGAGATTCGACCACTGTTAGCTTTCAGTACACCCAGTGGACACTACGAATTCAAAGTCATGCCCTTTGGACTCAGCAATGCATCCAGTGTGTTTACACGCATGATGAGGACTTTATTAGATCCGTTACAGGATCCATCCATCATCTCATTCATGGATGATATTCTGATTTCCAGTGACAGCCTGGATGACCACTTACAATCCTTGGAGAGAGTGTTTAATAGGCTCAAGGAAGCAGGGCTTACTGCTCGTCCAACCAAGTGCATGATTGGTTACCAGACTCTGGAATTTCTAGGTCACACCATCACTCCAGGACACATTGTTCCAGAAGAGAAGAACCTGGAGAAAATCAGAAATGCACCAAGGCCAAAAACGAAGAAGGATGTGCGATCTTTTCTCTCGTTGTGTGGGTTCTACCACAAATTTATCCCACATTTCACTGAACTGGGAGCTCCGTTGACGGAAACCTTGAAAAAGGGATTCCAGGACCAAATCATTTGGACACCAGAATGTGAGAATGCCTATAGTCAGTTAAAGGAGGCCTTGGTCAGCAAACCTGTATTACAGCTCCCTGACCTTTCCAAACAATTTGTGTTGAGAACAGATGCGAGTGCGATTGGAATTGGAGCCGCTTTGTTACAGGAAGGAAAAGACGATGCTTCGGTTTTGAAACCTGTGGCATACGCAAGCAAGAAATTACTACAGGCGGAGAGGAATTATTCAACCGTCGAGAGAGAGTGCTTGTCCCTTGTATGGGCAGTGCAAAAATTTCAGCCATATTTGTATGAAGTTAAGTTTCGGGTCCAGTCGGATCATCAGCCCCTGATGTTCCTGGCTACTTCTCAGAAGCTCAACGCACGTTTGATGCGGTGGTCCTTGTTACTTCAACCGTACAATTTCACAGTAGAGTACATTCCTGGGAAGGAAAATGTTGGAGCGGACTTCTTGTCAAGACACCCAGCTCCTGAAGAAGAGGAATGAATCATCTGGATTTAACTCATGGTGGAGAAGAGTGAGATGGACTACTCTCTTAAGAGGGGGCCTATGTCACGAGCTCGCCATGAGTTAACCAGATAATAATACCGACGTTTGCTTGGCGTATATTTTCTAGGCCACAACAGTCGTACTACCAGAGTAAACACAGCTGCACGGGATACATCAGGTCAGCCCATATACACATTTGGTGGTGAGTGGGGAGGAAGTGAGTGCGCTGAATCATATATCACTTTGACAAGTCATAAACATATCAGAGGGAAAACGGAAGTACTTAGCACGGAAGTAACAGTACATCTGTCAAGTCTTGTTTCCGGAACATCGAGAAGATTGACAGCGTGTTGGGAAAAACTCTTTGTTGGAACTGTACAGTAACTCTCTAGATTGTTTTGGATGTCAAAACCAGTGATGACAAATCTAACATTAATGGAGCCAGGGAGGATGGATCCCTGACAGGGGATGATCTGCCACTGTGCCACCTGTGTGGGGGAATAAAGGATAACGTCACGTGGCCAACTTTGGTAGTTTGCCATATAAACCCGAGTTGGGGCCAACTAGGGGGACTTGAAAATGTGGCTCTAGTAGGAGTGAAAGGCACTGCAGTGCTTAGTGGAAATAATATCTACCGTGTGTTAATTAGTGACTTAATTTTACACGTGCCTATAATGGCAGATGTAGATATGATTGATAGGACTGCAGTAGTGCCATTTAAGGTATAACCTATTATAATATTAGTTCTACTTAATATAGACTGTGGCCTTGTTAAACTATAGTGTGATGATTAGCACTGTTAGTGGAAACTAGTTAGAGTAAGAATAGTGATATTAACTCTGCTAGTTAAGAATAGATTAGTGAAGTGTTGATAAGCTTTACTAGTTGAGAATTGAGTAATGAGGGATAATTGGGATCTTCCCGTAGGTGTCCCTGGTGGGCGGGGTTCCGCATTCTGTTTGCTGATTTTTTCTTTGTCATAGCCTGATTCGGCTCTAGGTGGGTAGCTAATCTGCTCTATGACTAAGTCTAGTTAGCTAAAGATCATTAAGCAAGGTGATAGGCTTACACTCAGCCGAAAGGATCAGTGACTAGTACTATCACCAGATGTGTTGTTTCTATCCTAGGTTCCCTACCAGATCCAAGGAAACTCAACAAGTTTTTGGGAAAGAATCCAATCCCATTCGGAAGAACACCAGTTCAACAATCAATAAAGTTGCATACAGAACGTAACTAAAGCTAGAAGGAAGTTGATTCACCAAAGAGAGTGATGCGTACTGATGCACCACACAGCATCAGACAGTAGTAACGAACTGAAAACATTAAGTCTAATAATTACATAGTGTGATATAATCTCGTGTAATAGAACACAAGACTTGATACTTGAGGCTAGATAGACACGAGGGAGGATCCAGTACAGTAACAATTAACATTAGTAACTGTGTACACACTACAAAGGACTTGTGCATTTTTTTTAAGGAACGATAGGAACGGACATTGTGTAGAGTGCAACCGGTCCATGATTAACTGTTAATACCACCGGTGTCTATTTCGGATGTTCATGAAATGGGATTACCAGAGGTCTACAGAGGCAAATCAGTATCCGGCAAGATGGTTTCAACACTGGGTGAGAAGTACATGTTCTGACGTAACGTGCTGTGGTCTATCCTTGCTGGGATCAGCTGACTGGGTTGTGGTCTGAGAGTCCGATTCTACACACTTTATAGAACACGTCACACATTTACTTCGCATACACGTCTCATACACGTTACACTTTTCTTTTAATAAATTAATCTTTATTAATTTTTAGAAGCTAGAGTTGTTGAGTGTGTTGCGTTGGGGAAGTATGAGAAGGGGGCATAGTACGACAGAGAGAGAGTGATAGGAAAAGGTGTCCATAGGCTGATGGAGTGTGTTGGACGGAAGCTGGTGGATTCTCCAGAATATTGAGAGGGAAAAAATATTATAATGTGGGTGTCGGCTCTCTTCACTCCAGGGATGACACTGTAAAGGAGGACACGACAGTCACAACACTCTGCAGAGATCAAGCAACTTGTACATAAATTAACAACTACGTTAGAGTTCAATAAGACAGTAGTTAGTAGAACTGTGGGAGGAGAAACGGAGTAGTTAGATATTTAGGAGAGAGCGCGAGAGGAGAGAGAAAGAGAGAGAGAGAGAGAGAGAGAGAGAGAGAGAGAGAGAGAGAGAGAGGAGAGTGTAGCTAGAGAGTCGGGAGAGAGAGAAGAGAGTGAATAGCTAGAGAGACATGTGAGAGAAAGGAGAGAGTAGTCAGAGAGGTGAGAGAGTGTAGCTAGAGATACGGTAGAAAGAGAACAGAGAGTAAATAGAGAGACGAGAGGGAGGAGAGAGTAGCTAGAGAGAAGGGCGAGAGAGGAGTGAGAGAGTAGCTAGAGAGAAGGGAGAGAATAGTTAGAGACCCGTGAGAAAGAGAGAGAAGAAAAAAGAGTATCTGCATATTAGAAATAGAGAGGTGAGAGGAGACGTAAGATTTAAAGATGGTAGAGAGGTGACAGAGGAAAGAGAGGGAGAGAGTAACTTGAGAGAAGACAGAGAGGAAAGAGGTGAGAAAGAATGGTGAGACAAGAGAGACAGAGAGAGAGAGAGAGAGAGAGAGAGAGAGAGAGAGAGAGAGAGAGAAGAAGAAGAATGGAGATAAAAATGCACACCTTATTAATAACAGTTACTGTTCTTGATGACCTGCTTAACACGGAAAGGGGCAGGGGTGATGAAAGCACTATACACAAACTATTAGCAATTATTGTGGACGGTTTATCCAGTTCACGTGCATTAGTTTGTTTTATCCGCATTGTTAGCTTAAAAAAGGGAAATTGTTGTCCTTTCAGAGCGTACTACAAAACTACAGACGCTTTTGTCAGCCGCCACTCTGTGTCCCCTAGGACATGTTTTGATTAAAGGATTGAATAAGTGTGTTAATAGACTCGTTGCACCAAAACATTTCCGGAATGATTCCATATTTTATTTTACCTGCCCTATTTTATTTTCTCGTTTCCCGACGTGCTTGTGTGTTGACGTCATAAAGGGTGACGCAGGAGATTCTATGGGTAAATTTTCCACTCTTCAATCTGCCTGTCAGTCTGTCTATCCTACCATTCATTCGTCCATCCATCTATCTATCTATCTGTCTATCTGTCTGTCTGTCTGTCTGTCTGTCTGTCTGTCTGTCTGTCTGTCTGTCTGTCTGTCTGTCTGTCTGTCTGTCTGTCTGTCTGTCTGTCTGTCTGTCTATCTAATCTATCTATCTATCTATCTATCTATCTATCTACCTATCTGTCTGTCTGTCTGTCTATCTATCTATCTATCTATCTATCTATCTATCTATCTATCTATCTATCTATCTATCTATCTATCTATCTATCTATCTATCTATCTATCTATCTATCTATCTATCTATCTACCTGTCTGTCTGTCTATCTATCTATCTATCTATCTATTTATCTATCTATCTATCTGTCTGTCTGTCTGTCTGTCTGTCTGTCTGTCTGTCTGTCTGTCTGTCTGTCTGTCTGTCTGTCTGTCTGTCTGTCTGTCTGTCTGTCTGTCTGTCTGTCTGTCTGTCCGTCCGTCCGTCCGTCCGTCCGTCCGCCCGCCCGTCGGTCGGTCGGTCGGTCTGTCTGTCTGTCTGTCTGTCTGTCTGTCTGTCTGTCTGTCTGTCTGTCTGTCTGTCTGTCTATCTGCCTGCCTGTCTGTCTGTCTGTCCCCGTCTGGATATGGATTCAAACACATGGTGACCGATCGGACAAGCATGCCATCTACTGCTTTCACCTGTTTCCCCATTGGGACATTATCTCTCAACCAACCCAATGCAAACTATCCTAAGTTATCCCACGCAGCTCCGACCACGACCTTTCTATATTATTCACTTCCATTTCTACGCCTCGTCTCCGTATGTATTTTGGGTCCTCCTCTATTTCTTTTGCCCTGTAAGTTTCTGAGTTTATGGTTAGTTGCATTTTCTTTACAGGACGTCGCAGTTAATCCCAGCATATTTTCAATGTTTGTGATTTCTTGGCAAGTTTACATTTAGTAGTTTACCATTGCTTTCTGAACGACCGGCACTTATAGCATAGTATGAAAACCAAGCTGCCAAATCGCCCGCAGCTGTGTTTCGAAAGCGGGGTGCGGGATTAGAATTGTGGGTTTCAGAGTACTGACTAGAAAATAACAATAATTTCACTGATACAGTCATCCTGGCTACCATAGAATCAAGATGACATATACTTGCCCTCCGCAAGGCCGATCCTATGTTAGCGTGTCATCGATTGGCTGGAAGTAAACAGACGTACACTAGTTGCTGTCTGTCAGTGACTCAGCGTTTGGTAGAAAAGGTCGTCGGACTAAACGATCCAGGAAAAACTGGCAATGGGAAGACACCAGACTGTATTTTTCTGCCTATAGTACCTTGCAGAATAGGACAGTGGGGGTATTGAGCCTGAGGAATTCAGACCGCCTGGTTAGTGCAGTGGCCGCTACAGTGCAGGTTAGGATTATTATTATTATTATTATTATTATTATTATTATTATTATTATTATTATTATTATTATTCCCTCTCCCCCACCCCTACCCTCAGACGGAAACAAATCATCGAGGATACGAACCCGGGTCTATTGAAAGAGCTAAACCCAGAAAGAGAAGTGGATAATTGCATCAGAAGAAGACAGCCCGCACTCTTTGGGCAGGACATGAGAAGGGGAAAGCTGGAGTATGTCCTCACAACGGGAAGGTTGGAGGGGAGGAGAAGGAGGGGGGAGACCAAGAGAGAAGATGAGGGACAGTTTGCCATTATCTATATCTATAAAAGGCAATGTGTATCCGGATGTATTTGATGCGTTCGCGAACGGTCCATCCGATTGAGATGAAATTTTCTACATGGTTTCTTTTCATTCCCGTGCAGCCAACTGTCATAGTTTGTTAGTGTACAAACAGCTATTTACTTACCAAAATTTAATATTTTAAGTTACATTATCATTTATATATAGCGAGGGGATTTAACTCAAGAAAAGTTATATCAAGGGGCATAACTTTTAATAGCATTGTTATATATTTTATATATAGATTGTTGCATTGTTATCAAAGGTTTATAAACTCTTTTTCTGCAGTTATTTACAGGCATATGCGTTATAATAAATAATGATATAATCTTTAAGGTATTTTTAAAGTTTTCATAAAAATAATGCATCTATTTAAATAGTGAAAATTTTCTAACCCATCGTTTTATTTTTCTTCAACAGCACATTTAATTTTTTCTTAAAAACATTCTCATATGTATGGCGCGATACACCCACGTTGGGTATTTATGATGCCCATGTTAAACATTGCCTCAACGAGTTACTTTTCATGCGTTTTAATGCTTATTGTTCTTTTTCTATTTTTGTCAAAGAATTGCTTCATAAGATATGGTGAATGAAAGAATGTATGAGAGGAAATAGGGAAGAAGGGCAGAATGTAGGACGGAACTGCGTGCTCAGTTCTTAACCCTTTGAAAATAAAGATTTTCGTTCGTTAAAAAAACAAAAAGTAATTTTTTGTGAGAGAAAGTTAATTGCATATCCTTTGCAGTACTCTGCAGTCAACCCACCGCCCACCATATATTGGCTGTTCGTGATATCTTGGTAAGTTTACTTAAGATAGATCTCTTCCAATCATATTTTATATCAGTCTATCTATTCTTCTATTCTATCTATATTTTTAACGGGAACGGGCCGAACACAGACAGACAGACAGACAGACAGACAGACAGACAGACAGACAGACAGACAGACAGACAGACAGACAGACAGATATAGATAGATAGATAGATAGATAAATAGATAGATAGATAGATAGATAGACAGACAGACAGACAGACAGGTAGATAGATAGATAGATAGATAGATAGATAGATAGATAGATAGATAGATAGATAGATAGATAGATAGATAGATAGATAGATAGATAGATAGATAGATAGATAGATAGATAGATAGATAGATTCCCGCCAAGGGCTGGGCGAAGCCGGGTCGGGTCAGCTAGTATATATATATATAAATGGATACCACCTACCAACAAAGGAAGTGTTAGTCTAGACCCAAACGTGGTATGACTTATAAAATAAAAATGTTGAAATGGTTTATCTATGTGTGTTAGTTTTTTTTTTCTGATTTGCTGAAGAAGATTATATAATGTCACCTGAATGGACATTTTTCTCAATAAAATTGTGATTCTGTAGAAGAGGGCGTCTAGGCAAATAAAGACACATTACAAAACAGTGTATTCCCTTGGTGAATGTAAACAGCTTGGAGATCTGATCAAAATATTCTTAGTTGAGCCCGAGGCTCTGCCTGGTTGTAAAGTTTATATGGTAGGCAGAACTTCTACCCATCAGCGATAGCTTCAGTTTGCATCTTGCTGAGCAGGTCGAAGAAAGATTATGCAAGCAATTATCCAGGTTGTCGAGCACCGAGGTTCTAGTCGTTTCTAAGCTTAATGGTTTATTCTGACGTGCATTTTCTTTGGTTTTCATATTTCTCTCTGTTTCAATGAAGAATTGTGTTAAATCTAGATGATGATACATATTTCATCAAATGGTTTAGGATCGAAGCTCCGAGAGGCTGACAGTTACAGTAATGCATTAATGATTCAACAGTTTCTGCAGATTATCTTGTTTCAGGTGTGTTGGAGTTCCCTCGCTCTGGAGTAAACTGGGTAGGCCGAGGGATCATGCTGCATTGGGCAACAAATGTCTTTACAATTCATCCCAGACTTTGTGCTATGGAGAGGTATACATCTATACCTGGTCTCTGCCATGCAGTTTAGTTACTGTCTTGTTTGAAGCCATTGTAACAAACTATCATCTGTCAACACGGCAAAATGCCGGTAGTAGTAATATAAGTTATAAAAGTCATATGCTGATTTACGAATACGTTTCGGGTTGGTTACTCTCGATTGATTATCGTCTGCGAATTTATGGTAATCATCTTTCCTTCTAGCTGTTGGGAAAATCGTATCAGCTCTCGCGGATCGGAAATAACTGCGGAAATCTCCGCTGTGAGGCATTATGACAGTAAACCAAGCTCTGTTGTTGAACCAATCTGGAGAAATTTATTTTAAAAAAAAACAACAACCGCCGATAGCCCCACCGATGAAAGAACTATTGTCACAGTGCACCAAATCAAACCATGTACTAATTCAAGTGTGACTGCCAAGAAACTTATATAGGTAGAACGGAACAATAGTTAGCAATCGAGTAAAATATGGGTGGAAAAGAAGGTAAAACCAATCTTCAAGATTGACGACATGTCTTATCATTCAAACTTCGGCCATCTCCCAATAGCTGTTAAACCACGACCATAAAGTTAACATAGCTAATGCGTTTTGTATGCGGTATACGACGGACAATTATTGCTAAGGTGTCAACTATTAAGTGTTTGAAACCCGTGTTGTGCAGATAGAAAAAACCGTTATATTGCCTTGGAGATGAAACATGTTTCGCATGCAAACAGTAGCATTGACTATGTGTTTTGTATTTCAACCAACATACGATTCATCTATTCATTTCATATGATATATAATACTTCAGTATGCACCACCTGACAAACATCTGCGAAATATGCTAAGCAATAAACTGACCATTAATAGAGCTCTTGCATATATTCCCACTAGTAGAGTTCGGAAACTGTAAAAATTAGCGTCACTCCAAATCTGTAAGATGTCCACAATGGCTGGAAAACAGGCTTTGCTAATCACAAGGTATGACGTAGACGTACAGTTATGATAACAACTTTGACAAGTAATTAGAACAGTGATGACATCTTGACAGAATCCGACTTACAAAAACACATAGTTTCCCTAAAAAGACGTATATAACCAACATTCTTTTGCTGGGCTCATGAGAAGGATTAGAAGTATAGAATGTCGTGACATCAGGAGAGAGGAGCACGCAATGGAACAAATAAACTATTACTTTTATTTATCTTTTTGTACGGTTTCTTTCATTTAAACAACACAATATTGTAAGGTTTGCCATTCTGTTTGTGTGTGAGTATGTGTGTGTGTGTAGACAGACATTGGGGGGAGGGGAGGAAGAGAGGGCGAGAGAGGGAAAGAGGAATAGCAGAAGGGGAGAGACAGAGATAGAGAGAAAAATTGGGCGAAAGAGGAGGAGCAAGAGAGAGAGACAGAGGAAGAGAGCGAGAGACGGAGAAAGAGAAGGACGGAGGAATAAAGAGGCAGAGGAAGA
>OY992882.1:14232122-14237122 GCA_963921405.1 Cepaea hortensis
CAGGGAGGACTGGAGAGTGATTGCCGCTGATGTCTGCTTCAGTCCAGGCACCTGAAGGCCACGTAGAAAAGGGATAAAGAATAAGAAGAACAATAATAACAACAATCAAAGCAAAAACAACGAGAAGAACCAGGATAACGAATGCGACAAGTAGTACAATAAAGTACAAGAATAGCAAGAGAACGAGGAGGAGAAAGGTTAGCAGCAGTACAAGCAGGAATTAGAAGAAGAAGAAAAAGAAGAAGAAGAAGAAGAACAACAACAACAACAACAATATCAACAACAACAACAACAACAACAACAACAACAACAACAACAACAACAACAACAACAACAACAACAACAACAACAACAACCAACAACAACAACAACAATAAAATCAAGTAGAACAAAACGAGCTTAAACAGAAACTTAAATCCCCATTTATTTAACAGTCAGCGGCCGTGCCATTTCTGTATCACATATATTATTCATACTAAAATCGTCTCCCTCTTCTTTCTTCTTCTTCTTCTTCTTCTTCTTCTTCTTCTTCTTCTTCTTCTTCTTCTTCTTCTTCTTCTTCTTCTTCTTCTTCTTCTTCTTCTTCTACTTCTTCTTCTTCTTCTTCTTCTTCTTCTTCTTCTTCTTCTTCTTCTTCTTCCGACTCCTCATATTCTTCATCTTCTAATAATAATAATAATAAGAAGAAGAAGAAGAAGAAGAAGAAGAAAAAGAAGAAGAAGAAGAAGAAGAAGAAGAAGATCGATAACAAGAACAAAAACAACGGCAACAACAACAACAACAACAACAACTATAGTAGATGAACAAAAAGAGGTTAAAATAGATCTTAAATTCCATATATCTCACAGTGAGTCGCCGTGCCTTTTCTGTGTCTCATATATTATTCATAGCCAAACCTTTCCTGTCATAATGGCTTGCACTCTGTAGCAGATTAGAGCGTCCTTGGAGGGACAGACTTCCGCTGATTTCCTCTTCTGCTGGACATACGGAGAACCATGGATTCATGACGGGGCTCTAACTAACAGGACCAGCGTCCTTGCTCGCTTTTTTTTTCTTTTCCGTCGGCAATATGACGCGCGTGGTAATAGAATTGAATCTGCAGTTCTTCTTCTTCTTCTTCTTCTTCTTCTTCTTCTTCTTCTTCTTCTTCTTCTTCTTCTTCTTCTTCTTCTTCTTCTTCTTCTTCTTCTTCGTCTTCTTCTTACACTGGGTCCACAATCAGCAGCACTAATGACTTTTTAGAAGAAGAAGACTCATCATCATCATCATCAAGTGCCCTGCCGGCTGCCGTAGGCGATCATGACTCTCCACAGATCTCGGTATTTGTTTCCTGGATCAACTCCGCTGTGGCTATTCCTCCATACCACAGTCTCCATCCATCCAGCATAATTTCTCTTGGTTTGACTCTGCCTCTCTTCCTCTCGATCTTTCCAGTTGTTACGATGATCTCCAATACCTCTCTTCTCATCACATGACCAAACAAAAAGTTGTGTGCCTGTTTCTTATTGTTGTATATAATTTTCTACTTTCATTAGCCTCTTTCGGGCAGCTGTTAGTTACTTTGGCATTCCAAGGAATTCGCAACTTAAAAGTCGACAGGGTCGACTTCATTGCACCGTGTTTTTATCCCATATGGCTCGGTCTCTTTCCGCAGCGCGGAAAGCGTCGCACAAAGCACGAACTCCGTAGATCCAACGACGACCCACAGAAATCTCCGAAAAAATTCACTCGTGAACTGAAGGACGCGGCCTGGAATTGAACCTACATCCTTCGGAGCCCGATTCAAAAGGCTTGACCTCTTCGCAACAGAGACTCCCTGAAGAACCATATCTCTGTTGCTTCCAATCTCTTCCTAATTTGTTCATTTACATTTTAAGATTCACAGCCATACAGCAAAAACAGGTTCTATATAGCACTTCAGCACTCTCTTTCTTACATTCAATGACTTATTGCATAAGACAGTCTTTATTTTCTGAAATGCAGTCTTTGCTTGCCCTATTCTGCTCTTAATCTCTGGTGTGCATCTTCCATCTGATGTTATAAATGCCCTTAGAGATTTAACACTATCCAACTTGGTGAAGAATGTTCCCTACTATCTGAATTTCCTATTTGGGTGTCACCTTTCTCTTTCATATCACCATTGTTACTGTTTTCTTGATATTCAAGGAGAGTCCTTTCTTTGCACTTTATGTTACTACAATGTCCAACCATTGTTGTAGATCTGTTGCATTATCCGTCATGAATCTTGTGTCATCTGTATATCGTATATTGTTTATATTATAACCTCCGAATATTATTCATGGCTTCTCTTTGATCTCTCTCATTATTACTTCGCTATAGAGGGAGAAGAGATCTGGTGACAAAAAACACCTTCGTCGTACTCTTGAAAGAAAATTCCCAATTACATCTCCCAGTGGTAGAGGATAGGAAACACACCACGGTGTGGCAAACACAGCTGTGGTGACACAGTATCCACCGGTATCAGTGGACAAATCTGCAGCAAAACTGGGCACTCATATGTCTTGTTATTTGCATATCCTTTACAGAACGTCGCAATAAACCCCAACATTTTTGCCTATTTGTGATTTCTTGGCAAGATTAGTTTACGTTCAGTAGTTTCTCATTGTTTTCTGAATGACCTGCGCGCATCCCATTGTATGAAAACCAGCGCAAGGTGATCTGCTATTGTCCTAGCAGCCGGGATAATTTGCCCTGACAGTCGGAAATTACTGTCAAACTGGTGAACGTGGTAGACAAGGAAAAACTACCTTAGAATCTTCCCAAGATTTCATGGAATTCTAAAAAAATATACAACATAATAGAAATATAATCTGGAATTGTGTATCTATTATTGTAGAGCACGTATATCAAGAATAGGGGGGGGGGGGGGGACATCAAAGAGGATAGCGGTGTTTTCCAAATAACCACTGTAAGCCTGACAATGGAGGTCGCCCTTGAGTTCAGAGCTCCCGTATGAGCAACAGAAACAGCCGCCCGCCAGCCGCAGGAACATGCTACCGAGAATAAATAGCAACCGGCAGGCAGTGTCTGCTCAGATAAATAGATAAAGAAAGAAAGGGAGAAAGAAAGAAACATAAATAAGAAAAACAAGCACGAAAGAAAGAAGAAAAGAAAAAAAAAAGAAAGAAAGAAATAAAGACATAGAGACAGAAAGACTGACAATTGTGTGTGTATATATGTGCGTGTGTGTGCGTGAGCATGTGAATGTGTGTGTGTGTGTGTGTGTGTGTGTGGGTGTGCGTGCGTGTGCGTTTGTGTTTGTGTACGTGCGTGTGTGTTTGTGTATATGTGTGTGTGTGTGTGTGGGTGTGATTGTGTGTATGTGTGTGTATTTCCTGATGCCAAAACTACAAGACAGTGCTGGGGCTCGAGTCTATCCGTGCGTATGTACGCTGTATACTTTACTAACAGACCCCATTTCCCCCCCTCCCCACCACACATACACACCTTTGGTACACTAGCAGTTCCAAGGAAAGACAACCACCCTGGCACGCATGTCCTCTGCCTCTCCACTCAGTCTGCCATGTTCCTAAAAATTATCACCTGTTTTTCAAACGTGTTCACGAGATCAGGAAACTGACAATCCCTTAAAAAGAAAGAAAGAAAGAAAGAAAACCAAGACAAGAAAAGAAAGAAAAAAGACCAAAGAATAAAAGTCAAGACAAGACAGACACACAGACAGAAAGAAAGAAAGAAAGAACGAAAGAAAGAAAGAAAGAAAGAAAGAAAGAAAGAAAGAAAGAAAGAAAGAAAGAAAGAAAGAAAGAAAGCAAGCAAGAAAGCCAAGATAAGAAAGAAATAAAAAAGACCAAAGAATGAAAGCCAAGGCAAGAAAGACACACAGAAAGAAAGAAAGAAAGAAAATCAAGAAAGAAAGAAAGAAAGAAAGAAAGAAAGAAAGGCAGAATGACAGACAGATAGACAGACAGACAGACAGACAGACAGACAGACAGATAACAGAAACAAAGCGAAGAGAAGAAAGAAAGAAAGAAAAGAAAGAAAACCAAGACAAGAAAGAATGAAGGAAAGATAAAAAGAAAAATAGCAAGAAAGAAAGAAAGAAAGAAAGACAGACAGAAAGAAAGAAAGAAAGAAAGAAAACCAAGACAAGAAAAGAAAGAAAAAAGACAAAAGAAAGAAAGACAGACAGAAAGAAAGAAAGAAAGAAAGAAAGAAAAAAAACCAAGACAAGAAAAGAAAGAAAAAAGACAAAAGAAAGAAAGAAAGAAAGAAAGAAAGAAAGAAAACCAAGACAAGAAAAGAAAGAAAAAAGACAAAAGAAAGAAAGAAAGAAAGAAAACCAAGACAAGAAAAGAAAGAAAAAAGACAAAAGAATGAAAGCCAAGACAAAGAAAGAAAGATAAAAGACCAAAGAATGAAAGTCAAGACAAGACAGACACACAGAAAGAAAGAAAGAAAGAAAGAAAGAAAGAAAGAAAGAAAGAAAGAAAGCCAAGATAAGAAAGAAATAAAAAAGACCAAAGAATGAAAGCCAAGACAAGAAAGACACACAGAAAGAAAGAAAGAAAGAAAGAAAATCAAGAAAGAAAGAAAGAAAGAAAGAAAGAAAGGCAGACAGACTGACAGATAGACAGACAGACAGACAGACAGACAGACAGACAGACAGACAGACAGACAGACAGATAACAGAAACAAAGCGAAGAGAAGAAAGAAAGAAAGAAAAGAAAGAAAACCAAGACAAGAAAGAACGAAGGAAAGATAAAAAGAAAAAAAAATCAAGAAAGAAAGAGAGAAAGAAAGAAAAAAGAAAGAAAGAAAGAAAACCAAGACAAGAAAAGAAAGAAACAAGACAAAAGAAAGAAAGAAAGAAAGAAAGAAAGAAAGAAAGAAAGAAAGAAAGAACGAAAGAAAGAAAGAAAGAAGGAAAGAAAACCAAGACAAGACAAGAAAGAAAAAAGACAAAAGAATGAAAGCCAAGACAAAGAAAGAAAGAAAAAAGACCAAAGAATGAAAGTGAA